>JAPYZE010004192.1:0-5000 GCA_030522805.1 Leptomastidea abnormis
GCTGTCAAAAACGAATTTTTATCCTACTTGTCATATGGATTGCATATATTTTGATTTTTAATTCATTTTCGACAGCATCGAAAATGAAAATTCATTAAGTATTAGTCATATGGACTACATACATATATATATATTTATTTTTATTTCATTTTCGATGCTGTCGAAAATGAATTTTTATCCTACTTGTTATATGGATTGCATATATTTTGATTTTTAATTCATTTTTGACGGAATCGAAAATGAAATTTCTTATAAGTATTAGTCATATGGACTACATATATTTTTAATAAAGTTAAATTTTCGATGTTGTCGAAAATGAATTTTTATACTACTTGATATATGGATTGCATGTATTTTGAATTCATTTTTGACGAAATCGAAAAAGAATTTTCATATAATTATCAGTCCTGATAAAAACCAAATCGCAAATTTTTCATCATTACAAATCTTTCTCTTTGAGAAAGCAATATATAAGAAGTTGCAACCGGAGAGATAAAAAAGGGCCTCTTTGGTTTCTCAAAAGTCTTCGAAGAATAAATATATCCCTATTCTTTTTCCTTGCGTTGTCCCTCGAGTGCACTAGAATCATTGCTATCGCTCGTCCATAAGTTTCAAAAGCATCGTCGTTGTTACTGCTGCTGTTGCTGCTGCTGCCGTTGTTTGTATAATACTTAAGTGAAAAACAGGAGGGGTTCAGACTGCAGCAAAAGCCATCGTTGAACTCCAGAGCACAGGGAAGACGTAAGAGTAGAGTAGTCGAGGGGGGAGAGAGAAACGTGCAACGTTGAAGGTGGTAGTGGTGGTGAGAGAAGCAACAAGCTGTTTATGGCTAGTATAGTTCTATATACCATATACCCTTCGTTTTCTCGTTCTTCTCGAGCATCCGCATCCCCCTTCTCGTTGCAACACAACTCCCGCATATCGCAGTCCGCAATCTTCAGGGAAAGTAGCAAGAAGAGGAAGGGGAGGGAGAAGGGGGTCTCGCGTGCATGCGTATGCATAAAGCCGCGAGTAGCATACTCGAGAAATGCGTCGGGGCGCGCGACAAAGCTCGAGTCACCCCCCCCCCTTTCTCCTACTCAACCTCCCTCCACCCATGAGCAACGTTGTGTGCTCTCTTTACCCCCAAGCTGGCTGTTTACGTGGGTTTTATCGTCGATTTCCGAATCCCAAATTCAGTAGGGGGTCGAAATTCCCTGTTTTTGGGGAGGCGGATTTGTATGCGTCCCCCTTTTCACGCTTTTGCTCATTCTGGGCTGACATATTATACGATTAGTCGATGCTGCCTCGTATGCGGATCTTCGACTTTTATATACGAGAGACGACTTTATTGACACTGGATTATACTTGGCAAGTCAATAGATTTGTTACGGCGCTTCAGATTTTTTTGGGTGCAGGGAAAGTATTTTGGGTTGGGACTGGATAGATATTATACGGGTATTGAGAGGAGTGTGTCTGGACTTAGGTGAAGATGCAACTGGTAAGAGATTTAATGATCACGATTATGTCTCCTTTTTTTGGGGGGTAGTAATAAACGAGTATCAGTGTCAGTGACGACGGACGTATATTTTTATTAGATCAGACTTTTTTCTTGTCTCGTATATTAAATGCCTGAATAAAGATGTTAAATTGTAATAAATCAATGTGAGAATTAAAAAAAAAGATTTTATCGGAATAATGTGTTTTTGTATTTAATCATTTTTTTTTTAGCTGTTTATAATCGTGATATATTGAATTAATATTATGAAATACTTTATTGGATAAATGTATAAATAAAAATGATAATATTCAATACACTAAATATCATTTTTGTATGTCATGTTCTCACTCAATATTTGAAGATACTATTACTTCATAAATTTTTTTTTTTCACACCATAAAGTTTTAAATAGTCAAAGCGTCAACAAGTCTTGCCGAGGCATTTTCGTGAAAATTATTTGATGCTTCGTGGCAAGCAAGGCCCCCGCAAAGATCGAGATTTGAGCGTTCACGTTTTAATAGACGTGAAATTAGGAGGTTCGACGTTGAGAGCGAGAGAGAGAGAGAGAGAGAGAGAGAGAGAGAGAACTTAAGCGTTTCGTATCCCAAGTATAGCAGAAAGCGAAAGTGCGCGCTTCTCAACTTGCAAACTAAGCTGCTGCCTTCGCTCGATTCTGATATTACGACATATTCTCACCTGTTTTTTTTTTCTTATTTCTTTTTAGATTTACAGATTGCTATAATTAAAGGTGTTACTCAGATATTGACGAAACTTATATTCTTATTCTTTAAAAATTTTGAAATTTTTTTGATAATCTACATTTTGTAGCAGTTTTAAAATAGTATTTATAAATTATCATAATGTACTTAAAGACTTGATTATTCCTAAGCTGAATTATTAACTTTTCGACGTTGATATATTTAACGACATTTTAACAGAATAATTTACTGCTATTGTCAAGATACGAGTAAATAATTAAACTTTTTATTCAACTCAATCGTTCGAGTGAATATTCAAATCATAGCTCTTATATTTGCAAAATGTATATTTTCACGTCCACTTTCTGACATTTTTCAAACTTATTCAATGATCTAATGTTTTTTCACAATTACATTGCAATTATACATTATTATTTTCTTTCTATACGCAAAATTCCCAACTTATTTAAAATACAACACCAGTCAGAAATGCATTTTAGTATAATAATAACAACAACACATACACACATATTATTATATATTTGTAATCCTTGTACCCAGCAGCCCACAAGTTCCAATCAAAATGACATTCGAGAAAGAGAGAGAGAGAGAGAGAGAGAGAGAGAGAGAGAGAGAGAGAGAGAGAAAGTGCACGTTAACAAGTGTGCAGAGGCTGTGCACTATACTCGCTTCAACTCCCACAAGACGTTATATTCGCTCCTCTCTCTCTCTCTCTCTTTCATCTGTCCCTTGCTCGCTTCGACCAAGCCAAACGACGCGTCCCAGAACTGATGCTGCTGGGGAGAGCCAGCGCGAACGGACAGGATACAGCGGTTGGACTGAACAGGAAGAAGAAGAAGAAGAAGTAGAAGGAGGAGGAGGTTGAAGTTGTAAGAAAGGGGTGGCAAGAGGGGATCGTGAGGGATGGACGAGCACTCGTGTGCCAGGGGGTTATACATAAGGTGGTGCACGCGGATATAGGGACGGAGGACGTGTGGCATGAACATGGATGGGTGGCAAGGAGGAGAAGATGCAAGCTGGTCTCTCGAGATGCTGGAGAAAGATAGACGGAGGCAGGAGAGACAGGGGTGTAGTCTAGGTGCGAGCAGGAGGCGATCGAGAGCTGGAAACGAGCGCGGCCACCGGGGATGGGCCCTGGGTCAGGGCGAGGAGGGATGAGGTGCTGGAAGAGGAAGAGTAGTAGTAGTAGTTGTTGTAGTAGTAGTAGGAGGAAGAGACAGGCAGTCGGTGGTGCGGAGGAGCTTGATAAGGAGGAAAGAGGATGGACGTCGGACACAATGCGATTCCCATGTAGAATCGGAGAAGAGGTAGCAGCAGCAACAGCAGCAGGAAGAGGAGGGTGGGCTACGGCCGGGCTGTACGGGATGCGGCCGCGAGAGAGCTTCAAGATTGTTGCGCGAGAAGCGAGATGCAGAAGCAAGGAGAACGCGGTGGCTGGTGGTAAGGAGGCGAGCGGGGGTATAAGGGGGTAGGGTGAGATGGTATGGCCGCCGGGAGGGCTTCAGGGCGCCGTTAATTCCCCGATACAATGCTCATATCACCTTCTCCTCTCACTCTCTCTCTCTCTTTCTCTTCTTCCCATATTCCCTACCCTCACCGGTAGCGGCCACCAACTCCTTCGCGTTTCCATCGTCTTCGTCTTGTGCACGTGTAAAGAGATGTACCTACACACAAGCAAGCTGTGTCCAGAGCTACCACCCCCCCCCCCTCCTCCCACCCAACACATCCTTCTCTAGCTGCAGCTGCTGCTGCTGTTACTATATACTGCTTGCAAAGCTATAAGACAGCAGCAGCAGTACTACTACTACTACTACTACTACTATATAACATTACCACTACCACTGTACAAGCATCAGAAGCAGCGGCAGCAGTACCATCGGCGGCGCCCTCCCACGCGGACACGTTCCTTGTCTTATACCGGCAAACTTAATCGATATTTCACAGTTTCTTACCCCCCTCTCTCTCTCTCTTTCTCCAGTATATATATCTACCGCGGTAGTAGTATAGCGGCGTTGGCAACCCGTGTCCAGCCACATAGAGGGGCGGCAACACATCTTCCCTCCGCCGTATTATATACATATATAGCCTCCAATCGCACTACTAGGCAAAGCAGCCACCGCACTACCCACCAGCAGCCGGAAGCTAAGGAGAGAGAGGAAGATGCAGATAGAGAATTAGACTGAGAGAGATAAAGAGACTCGCACTATACACCCAAGCGCCTTGGGCTTTCTTCAGATGTATATACGTGTGTACAAGCCTCATTTCGAGTTGCTTGCGTGTGTGCTTGAGCTATATCGCGTATAAATATATAGGTACTAATGCTCAAGAAGTTATGTATGCAAAGATCGAGTTTGAGTCTAGTCATGCGTATTACATCGTCGCCGTTCGCTGTTATATATACTGGACTTTACTTACGAATCGTTGGATCTTGTATTTCCCACTACAGCTGCTGCTGTGTACACGAACATGGCCATATACATCTTGCGAATGACGATTCGATGGAATATGAAAGTCTGATGAATATTATACTGGTTATATGTATACCTATAAAAATTTTATACTTTTTGTTTTTAATGAGTAAAGACATTATTTGAGTAAATGATGAGAGTATAATTATTTTGTAAAACATTTGTTTCAGAAATTAATTTTCAATACTAATATGTTACTTAAGTTTAAAAAAAGCTGACATGTATGATTTGCTAATTAGTATTTTTCAAATCAGATGTAAAAATTTCTGAAATATATTGATACTTCATTTAAAGGTTGTATGTACAGGCTTTTAAATAAAATAAAGAGGGTAA
>JAPYZE010004192.1:10000-11214 GCA_030522805.1 Leptomastidea abnormis
CCCCGGTCGCGGCCTCATCCTGTATATGTATATATGCTATATATACAGAGAAGCTTTGCGGGTCTGGATGTTCCACACAAATGACGCAAAATCAATGGCGAGCTTAAGTCGGCGATTGTGTCTGCGACGTCTACGAAGTAGAGTGAGTGAGTTGGTGGGTGGGTGGGTGAGTAAGTAAGAGAGAAGGAGAGAAAGTCTAGGATAGTCGGACTGGCCGACAATGAGGAGTAGTACCAAGAAGGGGGGGAGGGAGGGTAGAGTAAGCGAGAAACTCAAGGAAGACGACGGGCTGGCCTCTGGTAAAGATAGGCGCCGGTCTTTCTCTCTCTCTCTCTCTCTCTCTCTTTGCTTGTTTGCCGAGCTGTTCCTTCTTCGTTGGTCCGACCATCCTTACCATACTCTATATACTCTATTGTATATATACATATATATAGATACATTCTCTTGCCTGTAAATGGAAAAGCCGATTGTTTCGCGAAACCACGTACAAGAGTGGTATATATGCGATTTATTTTTGAGCTTCCACTCGATAACTCTTCTTTATATTTATCTCGATTTTTTGGTGTGAAAAATCACTAAAGTGCACGTGAGATGCAAGTGTTGACAGATGGGTTAATGTCAAGTGATAGTAATGTGTTTTGGTTGATTATTTGTTGATTTTATTGAGGTATGTTCTGTCATTTGTATTAACGAAATTATGATTTTATTTATACTTAACATTGTTTATTTTTACATATTAAATGTTCTTTAGGCAAGAGGAGGAAAGAAGGGGAAGAGAGAGAGGGGGGGGGGGGTAAAAATAGATAAATGTAACGATATCATTGACGTTATCAATTTTATGAGGTGGAACACTTAAATGGACGCTGGAATTCACAAGTTTGCAAAACTATCTTTTGCAAATATTAATGTATTTTATAAATAAAAAAAGAAAGAAAAGTGTCATAAGTTAAATACTGTCTCATTTTGTGAAATCTGCAAAAATTCAATGATTTCTCTTATCTACCACACATATATTAGATTTGTAGTATCAATGGACCAAGTCAATTTTTAGCAAGTGAAAAAAGAAGAAAAAAGGTAAAGAAAAAAAAAACAAGACAATCGGTGGTCCTACTAAATCCAGAACGACGTGGTCCCCCTTTCTTTTGAGTGACCGCAAAACGCAATTGCCGGATTCAGCCGCGCGCGCACGTGTGCGTATATATATATATATATAT
>JAPYZE010004193.1:0-11213 GCA_030522805.1 Leptomastidea abnormis
CAATTCGGTTTCTTCATTAATGATCAGAATGAGAGATTTTTTATTGTTGCTAATTTATAGTGCAGCAATGATTTTTACAAAAGCTAATGATTATTCTATTACTGAAATATCAAATCACGTCAATAACTATTTATCAAAAGATTTGAGAATCAATCATGTGATCGTACTTTTGACAGATCCTCAAAATGACTCTTCTATAACTACATCAATACTAAAAAAAATAATTATGAATTTTTCTATTATTGTGATTAATACAAAAACTATTACCAGAATTCCATATCCTGAAAAATTACTAGCCCATGATAATTCAACAATAAAGAAAGAAATTCAGTCTTGGACGTATGATCATGAAGTTTTACGAATTATATTTATAGATGATTTAAAATTAGAATTTATCAACTCAAAATTAGACCTGTTGGACAAATATTTACCAAAGCATCTCTTACTCGGTCCTCGACCAAAAGTACTTGTCATTATAATAATTCACCAAAAATTTTCACGATTTAAAGCAACATTTTTAAAAGATATGTGGAAAAACAATTTTCTACAGATTACTACATTCTTTATTCTTTCCGAAAAAACTTCTGCATCGTCATTACATATTACATATGATAATACTAAGAAACTAAAAATTCAAATACATCAATATAATCCTTTTACTAAGCAATACTATATTAACTTTAATTTAAATAATACTCAATTATTTTGTGACAAGTTAAGTAATATGCATGGATATCCATTACGTTCTATTATAGATGCATTAAATGTTTACTTTGGAAAAAAAAAGAATCTTAAATTTGATCCGAGTAATCTAGATTGGGCTCTCGGTACAGAAGTACCTATAATGAAGACTTTGATGCACCACATGAATTTCTCATTAAATATTACAAATGAAATTGGTCGTTATAAACATTTGAATGTCTTAAATAAATTAATATCTAAGGACATCGATCTTTCGCTAACATTTCGTGTTTGTACAATAAATTTACTAGCAGTTTCTGGAACTAGACTTTTACCAAAAAAATATGGATATGATTTATTAATTAAACAATATGGTCGTACAGAAACACGAATGAGCTGGAATTTTTGTCTCCCAATCATTATAATGAGTGTGATCATTTTCATAATGTATATTTATAATAATTTGATTAAAAAAGATAATATTTTCACACCATTTAATATATTTTCAATGCTAATGGGCCACGACATACCAGTAGAACCTCACAATTTTTTTAAAAGATTAATATTTTTGTACTTGATCTTTATTTCAGTCAAGTTTTCCTTAGATGTCTTGGAAAATATTTTTTTCTTCGCTTACACACGTACAGAATATTTGGATTTACGTAAAACCGAAGATGTTATTGCGTTAAACAAAACTTTTATAACGAATAATCGAAGTATTTATATCCTAAAAACCAACTTACAAGCTGAAGCAATGTATCCAATTATTAAGTCAGTAAAAGAGACCAATGTAAATTCGCCGTATGATAATATTAAATGCATAGTTGGATTATTTAACTCGACAATTAATTTGTGTGCGTATCATAAAATAGAAGCACATTTATTTGCTGATTTATACAATACTTATGCAAAAGATGGATCTATTGTTACTCATATTCCTGGTCCCATCACCGATATAACTTATTATCATGCATTGCATTTTTCAATAACATCTCCTTACGTTAAAAAATTTGATACGACTATATCAAGAATTTTTGAATCTGGTCTTTATGATTATTGGTTTGATCAGGGTATAAGAGAATATCTTTATGAATTTGAAGATCTTGTTTTAAAAAATATTGCTCAAGTTTATAAAAAATTCAATTTAAACACCACAGACGTCAAGATCAAAGGAGTTAAGGCGCTAGAAAAACTTAATAAAAACAAATTTATAGATAATTCTACGCAGCAAAATGTCAACATTGTTTATGGATTTATTGTAGGTTGCATTATTGCAATTGTCATATTTTTGTTTGAAATAATGTGGGTTCGTTTAAAAAATTTATCAAGAAAAAATGTTATCCAATTTTTTTAAAATAATTTATTTTTTAATTCAATTTTGAACTTGCAGTGTGGTGTGTTACATGTAATAATATATTTACTAAATAATGTAATTAAAAAAATAATACTGGTAAACAAATAAATAAAATGCAAATACTTTTGCACCTTATGGTAAAATATGTTTTAATTTTATTTCTAGCTTATATCATATAACAACGTTTATTTTACAACAAAATATGTTATAATACTGTAATATTGCACAAGATCGACCATTTAAATATGATTTTATCGCAGCTTTTAATTTATTACTTGTTACGTCAACCACCACTCGTTATTTCATATATGACAACGTACATATCAGATTGCTGACGATTTTTTCTTATTATCTCGGTTAGCAACCATACTTCAACAAAACCTCTTGCAATGGACGTTTTGTAACTTTCTCTGGTGCCTTATAGGGTAAACAACTCAATGAAAAATTAAAATGTATGCAATCGTTTGTGTGAAAACATAAAAATAAATTTAACTAAAATTTGTATATATGAGCTATTTTACTACGCGCTTCAATGCATAGTTTTCTCAGCTCCGATTTCTCGAAATTTTTGGCTCCTGGTACTCTGGGCGACGGAAATTGTTTTCTCAAGCAAGTTACCGAAAAAATCTCATGTTTATACTGTTAGTACCTTCTTATCTTTCGTGAGCACAATTTAAGATGAGCAAAAAACGGCAAGTACACGTCATGGTTAGTCCAATCGCTTAATCGTCTTTTCCGCTTGCAAATCAAATTTGTCCTTTTTCAGACCAACGCGTCCTTGCTCGTCAGCACACTTGTGCACATACATGTATACCACAAAAAAGAGCCATTATATGGTTAAAAAAAAATTCTAATAAATTTTTTTATCACTAAATCGATGAATCAAAAAAAAAAAATCGAAATTTATCGATATTTGAGCGTGCAACGATCAATTTACAATTATTTTTAGTGCAATTTGAAATGTTAGATAATTATTATAACTACTCAATTTTCTAAAACATGGTTTGCATTTTAGTTGATTAATACATGTTACCAATAAGATTAAAAAACTTCAATCATTACAAATTACATTAAAAGAATCGATATTTTAAAATAAAGTAAAACAATCAACTATTACGTGGTCTAGTCTGATTTTGATTCCTAGTGATTATTCGTTTTTCAAACTATAAAGTAAAAACTTAAATTTATAATAGCTATTTCTTTTCATATTCAGTGTATTTAACATCAATAAATCATAATAAATTTAATATAGTTATATCTCATATTTTAATTCTGTGACTACAGTAATGAGAAAAATAAAAAAATTTCTATTGTTGCAAATTTATAGCGCAGCATTGATTTTTACAAAAGTTAATGGTTATTCTACGACCGAAATATCAAACCACGTCACTAACTACTTATCAAAAGATTTAAGAATAAATCATGTGGTCGTACTTTTGACAGATCTGCAAAATGATTCTTCTATAACAACATCAGTACTAAAAAAAATAATTATGAAATTTTCTACTATTGTGGTTTACACAAAAAAAGTGACTAGAATTCGATATTCTGAAAAATTACTAGCCCACGATAATTCAAAATTTCAGAAAAAAATTCAGTTGTGGATGTATGATCATGAAGTATTAAGAATTGTCTTCATAGATGAATTAAAATTAGAATTTATCAACTCAAAATTAGAAATCTTGGCCAAATATTTGCCGAAGCATCTTGTACTCGGTCCGCGGCCTAAGGTGCTAATCATTATAACAATTCACCAAAAAATTAAACGATTTAAAGCAACATTTTTAAAAGACATGTGGAAAAAAAACTTTCTATATATTACTATATTTTTTATTCTTTCCGAAAAAATTTCTGCATCGCCATTTCATATCAAATATTATAATACTAAAAAGCTAAAAATTCAAATACATCAATATGATCCGTTTGCTAAATGTTATTATATAAGCTATAATCTTGCTAAAACTCAAATATTCCGCGATAAATTAACTAACATGCATAAATATCCAGTGCGTACAATGGTAGGTACAGCTGAGGTTTATCTTAGAAAAAAAAATAATTTGGAATTTAATCCAAAAAATTTAAATTGGGCTCGTGGTACAGATGTTCCTGTAATTAAGTCTCTAATGTACTTTTTTAATTTTTCATTAGATATTACAAATGAACCATGGGATGGTGAATATGTTGATGTTTTTACTAAATTATACTCTGAGAAAATTGATCTTACACTAACATTTCACGTTTGTTCGCTAAATCAATTTGCAGTTTCTGCTACAAGGCATTTACCAAATAAATATAGTTTTGCTTTATTAATTAAACAATACGGTCGTACGGAAACACGAGTGCGTTGGAATTTCTTTATTCCAATTTGTATTATTGGTATCATCATAATATTTACGTGTATTTATAAAAATTTGACACTTGATGGTAATAATATTTTCACACCGTTTAATGTATTTTCAATATTGATGGGTCACAGTTTACCGATAGAACCACGAAGTTTTTTCAAAAGATTAATGTTTTTGTACCTAATTTTTATTTCTGTCAAGTTTTCTTTAGAAATTTTGGAAAATATATTTTTTGTTGCTTACACCTATACAGAATATTTAGATTTACGTAGAATCGAAGACGTTATTGCATTAAACAAAACTTTTATCACGAATAATGAATCTATTCATTATATAGTTAAAGTTTTTGAAGCTGACGGTATGTATCCAATAATTAAATCAGTAAAAGAAGTTGACGTTTATTCTCCATATAATAGTTTTAAATGCATAATTGGATTATTTGACTCAATAATCAATTTATGCGCATATAATATGATAGAAGCTTATTTGTACACTGATTTATACAATACATATGTAAAAGATGGATCTATTATTACTCATGTTCCTGGTCCTATTACCTCTGAGAGTTACTATCATGCATTGATTTTTTCAAGAACATCTCCTTACGTTAAAAGATTTGATAGGATTTTATCGAGATTGTTTGAGTCCGGTCTTTATTATCATTGGTTTAATGAGGGCGTAAGAGAATATCTTTTTGATTTTGAAGGAATTATATTGGAAGATATTATTCATGTTTATAATCAATTTGATCTAAACATTAAAGATGTCAAGATTAAAGGAATCAGAGCTTTAGAAAAACTTGAAAAACATACATTTATTGAAAATTCTGTCGAGCAAAATGTGAACATTGTTTATGGATATATTATAGGATGTTTTATTGCTATTGTAATTTTTTTGTTTGAAATAATATGGTATCACTTAAAAAATGTATCAAGAAAGAATGTCCAAATTTTCTAAGGACTTAAATATTTGAATTGTATTTTAATCTTGTGGATTGATTTAAGACATAATGTGTGTAATGTTGTACTTAATTAAAATTTATGCTGTGTTGTCACTAATTAATGATGTATACACTATAATAGTACATAAATAATATAATATAATGTAATAGTACATAAATATTTCAATAATACATTTTATTGTTTTATTTTTCTAAATAATTTTTTCAATTAATTATTTGCATAGAAAAGATAAATTAAAACTATTTTAGTGATTAATAATTCATAATTTAAAAAATTTTTTTTATTATTTTTTTTTTTTTTTTTGTAAATTTGTTGTTTTGCAAGGTTTTTATTTACTGGTTAAGAATAAATAACATATGCACCTCGGGCACAACTGGCATTATACTTTTAAATGATTTACTGCGCTTCACTCGTACACTTTAAGAGAACTTCATTCTTGGGCTTAATAGCTCATTTATGCCCCTTGCGGCATAATATGTTATTAAAAAAGTTTTAAAAATTAAAATAATAGTAATATTATAAAAAAATTTATTCCACAGCGCAAACTTACATAAGCAATTAATTCACTAATCATTAAGAGTATCAAAAATTTGAGTACTCGACTCGTCGAGTTTTTTGACCGAGTTCGAGCGAAGTGCTTAATTTTTTGACTGCTCATCGAGCTGAGTTTTACCGAGTTATTCGGCTCGACGAAGTCGAGTAGCTTGAAAAACTCAGCTCATCGAGTACTCGGATCTTTCGAGCACCTCGAAAAAGTCGAATAAATCCGAAAATCCGAAAAAGCTCGAAAAGTCGATTACACGGCGAAGATCGACTTTTCGAGTCGAATTTTTTTGCCAAGTAATTTTTATTTATTTTATTTTATTTCAAAAATTTACGGACGAATCCATTTACAATAAAGTATTACAATTAAAATTGATATATTGACAGTGAGTGAGTGGCTACGTATTACAAAAGCCGTTTACTGTTCTTCATTGAGAAAGCTTTTTAAGCATTTTTATGAAATTTGAAAAGCACTCATACAGAAAGGAATGTCATTTGTTTAAATATAATGTAATGATCAAAACCCCCAATGTAATTTTGAAAATGTCTGCATTTCAAGCTTATATAACAATCACTTTTTATGTTAACGCCTCATACAAAGACTAGCGCAAGTTAATTTATCTTACGAACAAAAGCTCTCGTCAAAAAAGTGTTACGAAAAACATTCCAAGTCTCTGCTGTAATACAAAGAACATTTCAAGTCCCTAATGCGATACAAAGAATATCCCAAGTCTCTAATGTTATACGGAGAAACACCTAGGACTTTGTTGACAGATATATGTACAGAGACAAGAGATTGAAAATGAAAGAGAGAAAGAGACCTCTTAATAGAATTTCTATACTCGTAAATTCATACTTTTGATATTGGCTGTACAATTGTATAGTTGCGCAAGCGCGCACTTCTTTTACCGTTATAGATGAGACCCGCGCGCAAGTTAGCTCAAACGAATAAAATAAGTACATATTGGTGCCTCGGAAAAAGAAGGGCACAACTCGGCGCTCCCGAATGAAGAAGGGCACAACTCGGCCTAAAATACTAAACATTCAATTTAAATAACAAACATTGTTTAAACTGACTTAAATATACGTCTAATAATACAGTAAACACTTTATCAAAACTTTTAAAAAAGAACCAAGAATTTTTATCAATAATATCAGTCAAAAAGCAATAACAAATCAAGCAGCTATATAATTTTTTTATACGAGCGTTCTAAGTTGTGCCCTTCTTCATTCGGGAGCGCCGAGTTGTACCCTTCTTCTTCCGAGGCGTCGATATACACCGGGTAACAAGAGCAAATAAGATAAAAGTGAAATGACGAAGTCTAAAAGAAAAAAAAGAGAGCGAGGAGAGTACATTTTTATTTTTTTAATTAAAATTACTTAAACATTTTAACACAAGAACTTACAGATTACAATGACAATTTAATATGATTGAGTGCATTTCCTTGTATTCTGAAGATCAATATTTTACAATAAAGACAAACCATTATTTTTATAGTCGATCGTATTAGTATTCGTTTGTTGTTTGGAGTATCAAGCAGTCACTTACATTTATAAAAATGTATTGTTTTTGTAATAAATTTTGAATTAAAATTAGTTAAATACTGTGATTCATTTAATATTTTAATTTTGTGAGTGTATAATTAATCATATAAAAATGAGAAGTTGTATATTACCCATTTATAGTGTAGCCTTAATTCTTACGATAGTTAATGGTTACTCTATTACTGACATATCGGATTATATATCTGACTATTTGTCAAAAAACATGCAAACTCATCGTGTCATCATACTTTTGACAGATCTTCAAAATAATTCTCCTATAACAACAGAAATCCAGCAAAATTTCATCTCAAAATTTTCTACTATAATGGTTTATACAAAAAAAATTACAAGAATTCCATATCCTGAAAATTCTTTGGCTCATGATAATTCGACAAATTTAATAAGAAACTTGTTCCAAATTCATGATTGTGATGTATTAAGAATTGTATTCATAGATGACTTAAAATTAGAGTCTATTTACTTGAAAATAGACCAATTGATCAAATATTTGTCGGTGCATGTTACTCTCGGTCCACGACCTAAAGTGCTTGTCATTATAATAATTTATAAAAAAACTACATTATTTGAAAGGATATTTTTAAAAAACATGTGGAAAAAAAATTTTCTCTATGTTACTATATTTTTGATTATTTTTGAAAAAACTTCTGCATCGTCATTTCATATTAAATACGATAATACGAAGAAGCTAAAAATTCAAATACATCAATATAATCCTTTTACTAAGCAATACTATATCAACTTTAATTTAACTAATACTCAATTATTTTGTGACAAGTTAAGTAATATGCGTAGATATCCATTACGTTCAATTGTAAAAGCATTAAATATTTACTTTAGAAAAAAAAAGAATCATAAATTTAATCCAACGAATCTAGATTGGGCTTGTGGTACAGAAGTACCTATAATGAAGACTTTGATGCACCACATGAATTTTTCATTAAATATTACTAATGGAATGAAGGATAATGAATATTCTAAGATATTTAAATATTTAAACTTGGATAAAATTGAATTTTCAATAATATTTCGTGTTGCTACGGTAAATAATATTTTATTAAGTTCTCCAACTAGTTTTTTACCAAAAAAATATGGTTATGATTTATTAATCAAACAATACGGTCGTACAGAAACACGAATGCGTTGGAATTTTTTTCTGCCTATCAGTTTGATTGGTATCATTATTGTATTAATGTTAATTTACAATAATTATACTTATAACAATAATAATATTTTTACATCTTTTAACGTGTTTTTAATATTAATGGGCTATGGGATAATTATAAAACCACGACATTTTTTTGAAAGATTACTATTTCTGTATTTGATCTTTATTTTCATCAAGTTTTCATCCGAAGTCTTGCAAAATATATTTTTTATTGCTTATACACGTACGGAATATTTAGATTTGCATGGAATCGAAGATATTTATGCATTAAATAAAACTTTTGTCACAAATAATAAATCAATTCATGACATAAAATACATTATACAAGCTGAAGGAATGTATCCAATAGTTAAATCAGTACAAGAGATCGATGTGAATTCCTCGTACTATAATACAGATTGTATAATTGGATTATTTAACTCGTCGATTAATGTTTGCACTTATCGAAAGATAGAAGCTTATCTATATACTGATTTATACAACACATATGCTGAAGATGGATCAATTGTTACTCATGTGCCTGGTCCTATTACTGCTAATGTTTATTATCAGGCATTATATCTTTCAAAAACATCTCCATACGTTCAAAGATTCAATAAAATTTTGTCGAGAATTTTTGAATCTGGTTTATATAACCATTGGTTCGACGAAGGCTTGAGAGAATATGTTTATGAATCTAAATCAATAAATTTAGAATATATCACTCGTGTCTATAAAAAATTTAATTTAAACTTTCAAGATATCAAGAACAAAGGAGTTAAAGCACTTGAAAAACTTTATAAAAAAAATTCTATTAAAAACTGTGTACAAAAAAATGTCAACATAATTTACGGATATATGATAAGTTGCATTATTGCAACTATTATATTTTTATTTGAAGTAATATGGAAAAATTTTAAAAAATTATCAAGAAGGACCTTTATACAACCTTTTTGTTAAAGCTTATTTCTTTAATTTTATTTTAATTATGTGATTTACTCACGTTTCTATATATATTGATCTGTACTTAATTATCTCGAAAGATTACTATGCGATTCTTACTAATTTGTATAGTATATCCTAGCTACTCGAAAATGATTTCAAAATATATTAAGAGGTCGTTTAGTGGAAATCTATTGATTTTTATTTTAATATTTAATTTACTTAGACTTTGAATTAATTAAATTTAACAATTGAAATAAATTTTAATAAATAAATACATACTAAAATACTAAAAGATTTATTTTTTTTTATCTATTTTACCGACTTGACCATTTACAATGTTGAATAATCAATGTCACTGCTTTATTTTCTAAAACTGTTACGGATGACAAAAAAGATTATTGAGTGAAGTTTATTTATACTTATAAATAATAATTATACTTATAATAATAATAATATTTTTACATCTATTAACGTGTTTTTAACATTATTGAGCTATGGTATAATTATAAAACCATGACATTTTTTTGAAAGATTACTATTTCTGTATTTGATCTTTATTTCAGTCAAATTTTCATTCGATATCTTGCAAAACATATTTTTTATTGCTTATACACGTACGGAATATTTAGATTTGCATAGAATCGAAGATGTTATTGCATTAAATAAAAATTTTATTACAAACAATTACTCGATTTATGACATAAAAAAGCTAAGCGAATTTATCAAATAATTAAATCAGTACAAGAGATCGACATAAATTCCTCGTACGATAATTCAGAGTGTATATTTGGATTATATAATTCGTCGTTTAATTTTTGCACTCATCGAAAGATTATTGCAACAGATGTATTTTTAATAGAAATAATATAGAATCAAATAAAAATTATATCAAGAAGAAACTTTGTTGTACCTTTCTCTAAGGGTTTAAATTTTTTAAGTTTATTTTAACGTTTCATTTGATATTATAAGATACACTTAAATATCTGTCTATGAATAAAGGTATTTTTTGTCAAAAGTTTGCAAAATACACGAATAGGTATAGATTTCGATGAGTATTATTTTTTTATATCTAATTAATTGATACCACTTGTTCAAAACCCATATTGTAATTTCAAAAATGTCTGTATTTCAAGCAAATTACTTTCTATGTCTGATTATCTGCAAATCAATAAGCATAACAAAATTGATGGTCTTTACTGAGAAAGATTGAAAATATTAAACAATCAATATTAATAACTACTTCATTTTCTACAATATGATTTATATTTAAATTAATTATTATATCTTATCGGTAGTTTTAAAATAAATTAGAGCATTTTCTCGCAAATCACAATATAAGGATCAATATTTTAAAATAAAGCAATGTCATAAACTTTTATGTGTTCTGGTTTAGTCTTAATACCTAGTACTCATTCGTTGCTTATATTGTAAAATTGCTACTGAAATTTCTAACAGATAATTTTTTTTCGCCAAGAATTAAGTATAATATATTACAATTAATCAAATACTGTGAGTCTTATTTAATATTTGAATTTAGTGACTTAAGTAACGATAAAAAATGAAGAAATTGTTATTATTGCAAATTTACATTGTAGTAATGATGTTTACAGCAGTTCATAGTTATTCTATCACTGAAATATCAAATTACATAATTGAGTATTTATCGCAAGACT
>JAPYZE010004194.1:0-11212 GCA_030522805.1 Leptomastidea abnormis
GAGTTAGTTTTGACTCGATACTCGAAAATAAAGTATCGGGTATCGGAGTATCGGATATTTACAAAAATGACTCGATACTCCGATACTCGGAAAAAAAGTCCGCACTCCCTCGCTCTCTCTCTCTCTCTCTCTATACCATCTCCCGTTCACTTTGGCTTTGTGTGCACACCGTTTGCTTCTTCCGCGCGCAACAGCAGCTGTAGAATCTTCTTGTCCACCGTAAGGAAAAACTAGGAGAGATTTCCTCTCTCTTTTTTTAAAAAGACTCGATATTCTTGTTGAGCTTACAGTGAGCTAGTTTTTTTTTTTTCTTTTCGATCGGAGCACGGTTTTATATCTCTACAATGTGCTATTTTATTTTGGTCTAATTGAATGTATAAGTTTGTTTGTTGTAGTGGACTCGATGTATCTTTATTCTTTGACGGTTTCTCACGTTGAGTGTAGGCATTGTGATACACTAGTTGCTGTATACAAAGGCTCTCCGTAATAAAATAATTGCCGTTACATGCCTTTTTTGTTATGAAACTCTATAGGTGATACAAGTTGTGCAATGCAAGCAATTCATGACTGGGAGTTTTACCTTTTCCCTTTCAACAAAATCGTTCTCCGTTTTATATATTTTATATTGTTTGATGGAAAACGAAGTATGAGAATATGTCTAGCTATTTTCCATTTGAATATTTGATTTTTTATTCCAACATATCCATATTCAGTCCTTAATAAGATTATTTCCACTTGCATCAAATTTATACCGTTTGTGTAAAAGCGAATCATCGGATTTATAGGACAGTAATGAACATGTAGAAGGGTTGGTTAAAGTATATGCAGAGTATGTTGACGAATCGTACCTTGAAAAACCTCCACACAAATTTTTCGGTATACTTTGAATTTTCACTTGTTGATTGAAGACATTCTAAAAAAATTTATTTCTCATGGATAAAAAAAATTTTTTTCATTGATCAACTTTAAATTCGTATTAAAATTATTTAAACAATTTTTTAAAAAATATCATTCAACTTACCGTGACATTCGCTTGAAAATCAAATGTTCGATAGTACGGTGCATTATCTAATTGCATCTCATCCTTCACAAACTCAACCTGATTCCTTTGCTCGTTAACTTTCTTAAGCCTGTATTCCCAATTACTCGTCCTGCCTATGAAGGCGAGGCGCTCGAGGGCGTCTAAGGTTGGTGCAAGATTTGTATGCCGCATTCGGTCCAGCTCGATATGCTCGAAACGCTCCTCCTTGGCTCGACGTTGTTCCAGCAGTTCCGCTTGACGCTCCAAAACTTGAGCTGATCGGCCAATCAGTTTACACTCCGTACCGCGTATCGGCTCACTTGATTTCGTTAACGGACGTACCCCACAGCATTTCAGTTCTTTACTTATTGTAAGCATTGCTTCGTCCTTTTGTAGTTCCGGGTAGGCGTTGATAGTCTCCAACGTTATCTGTACCAGCCAAATTATCGAAAAATAATTTAAAGTCTTTATGTTTTGAAGGATTGTTTGTGGACTTACTTGCTCTTCAGTTGATAGTTCTTTACATAAAGTTTCATAATAATTCTCTTGATAGTTTTCAGCGTTACTTTTTATAAATTCATGTAAAAAGTATAACTTTGGCCTGGCTGAGCCTATTGTAATCGTAATAATATTTTTACAATTCCTTGATGTGTTTATCAAATGTAAGTAATGCCATTCCTTGTCGTTCGTGATTGGAAACTGCGTACCTTCAATGTACAGAAGAAAAATTTTAATTTAATATTTTGATACTTTACAGCATTATAACCATTGATCAGATTAATTTTAACAAACATTCAATGCAGCCTTCAACGGTTCTCTTAACACCAAACATTCTTTCTTCTTCTTTCCAAATATTTGTTAATAAAGACAATAAGCCTTTGCTCTTATCAGTACGACGCCACGAAAATAAAAAGCATCCCGAAGACTCAGCATCACACATATCGCACAATACACCCAGATAAAAATTTTTAATCGGCAATTTCACGTTTTCAATTAAATCCAAAATCAAATAAAGTCCGCCTTTCATTAAAAAGTCGTTTGTTGCATTGTAATGATCGGCTATGCATTTCCATACGAAAGAGCCGCTGGCGACGAGAAAACTATAGTATCGTATTCAACGTCATTAAAACGAAGGAGATAAAAATTTAACAATAAAGTGAATCTGTAATGACCTTTGTTCGAGTTCAGAATCTTCATTCGTTTGTCTTAAGCATCTCTTTAATAAATTCATGCCCGTCTCGACTATCAACTCGCGATGACTCTCTCGAAGATTCTTTTCATACTCAACAATATTTTCACTTGTTATAAGAAGAAAAGCTGCAATTTTTTGACAAGCGATTGATAAAGCTTCAACTTGTATAATTTGATTAGTAGATTCTGAAATTAAAGTAACGCGGTTTTATCTCTTGCTTAGAAATAATCAAATTATGTTGAAACTTACGCAACAACAATGTAATAAAATCGTATTTGCTAAAATCATCCAATAACGCATCACAATTCGCCGAGGAAAGTGAACAGATCATTTCGACGAGACAAGTAATGTGCACATCATCATAGTCACTTTTGATGTATTGCTCCAATGTTGCAAGTAATCTGGAAAAAAGATCCAATCGGGCCTTACGTTATTTTCTTATCGCATGCAAAGCAAAAAATAACCGACCGCAAATACATGTTATCTGGCTTATGCTCTTTTTTTCATTTTAATAGTGTCACAGAAGCGTAATTATCTATAAGGCACAGAGAAATCGTGGAACAATGTAGAGCTTCCGGGTATGTATAATATGCAATAGCAAATAGAGAGAAATCGATTTCTATTTATTACCTGGACGATCCTTTGTGTGCGATAAATTCTTCTGGAATTTTCGGAGCGATATAAGCCAAAGCGTTCGCTGCGTATTTGTAGAGACGACAAAGTTGCTCTGAATTCCACGATGGTTTGTCCGGCAAAGATTTTGAATCGATTAGTTGTAACAAACCACGAGCCAATCCTTTATTTTTTAAAAACTAAAGTAAAAAAAAAAAATTAATAAAAACAATGTAAAAACAATTTAAACGGTGAATTAGAAGTTACATGCAAACCTCATTATTGCAGCAGGAGCGTGCGAGTTGAGCCAAAACAAGCAGCAGAGTTTTTTTAAAATCTAGCGCATCCAGGCCGTGGATGTCGAACGACGTGCATTGAAACCAAGTATTAGGTGCACCAAGCTCCGTGGCAGTGCACATGAGCACCAGGTCATCGGCCAGACCGCACTCGATCAAGTCCCAACTGTCTCGAATCCGAGTACGCGAGCGCACGAGGCCAGCGAGCATCAGGCTGGCCAAGTTGTTTCTTAGCTTGCGGCAACGCGAGCTGCTCCCTGCTTGCAGCACAGCTTGCTGGAACGTCGCTCTCAAGTTCCTGTCAACGTTCAAATTAAATATCAGCGCTGACATAAAGTAATCATAGAAAACATTTCTGCAACGAAATATTCGATGCGACGTGTTAATAAAAGATGCACAGTCAATGTTACTCCATAGCAGACTTGGTTGGAGCACAAAGTTGCTTGAGGCTCTCGGGTGGTAGCTCTACAGCCAGGACAACCGACGTCATCAGGCGCCAGAGCACTTCCGTGGCAAGCTCGGTCGACACATCGTAATGGGCTTCCTTAACGCTATGTAAATCCGTACCAGCGTCATTACTGCTGCTGCTGCTGCTGCTGCTGTTGGAATCAGAATTTTCTTGGGGTGATTCGTAGTGAAAACGCGTCATTCTCAATAGCAGCTCATTTTCGATTCCCGCTTCCAGCAGTCTATGACCTAGGCCGAAATATTAAGCGGTCGATCATGTGGTCCTACTATCCAGCTCTTCTTCCAACACAGCAGTAGCAGCAGCAGCAGCATCATAAACTAATTGTGCTTACAGGCATCCCGGGAGACTGTGACTACCGCGAGGAGAAGCTCGAGTACGGAGGAGTAAGTCTCATTCGAGGCGGCATGCGCTAGCTCGGCTAGGGTCAGAGGGAGTCTGGAAGCACCTAATGCTTGGTGCAATGCGCCTGATCCAATAAGGTCGTGTCCGTGGGCTATTCCAGGAGGTCCAACAAGTCTTTGAAGGGCACGTTTGGTCAGCAGAAAGTGGCGTGCCGTGGGCGCAAGGGCAAGCAGGTACCCCAAGAGGCCAAAGTGCCGGCGCAACGTAGCCTCGGAAACGAGAGCATCGGAGGCTCGTCCGAGTCGGGGCGGATGACCGCAGAGCAGCAGAAGTTGTTCAAGTGGTGCCAGGTAAGCGACGACCTCTCGACCGCGTACCGCCAGCTGTTCCAGGATCTCGTCTATTTGTGGCAGATGTCGCAAGTACTGAGATGAGCTTTTGTAAGGACAATTCCAACACCAGTGAAACTGATGACGAAGATCATGCGATATGACTGCATTTTATTTTAAAGGATACAAAGCCTTGGGTGCCGTTGTAACGCAGAATTTGACGAAGCAAACATTGGGCCGTGTCGACTTCTTCGCGTTGACTGCGATCGTTCAAAAGATCCGACAGCTTCTTCACGGCGTTGTTCAGCTTGATCATCCGGCACTCATCCTCGTCGACGTCCGAGCACGAAGATAACAGATCCAACGAAGAGTACGAACGTAATCTTGGGCATATCAAATCAAGAGAAGGCCCGCGATCAGAGGAACTCCAACTCTCGGCCTCGTATCTGTCCTCGTAGTAGATGAAACTTTCTTCCTCTGATGCGAGATTGCCCGCTTCGTCCATTCTTTGTTGTACTGCTCTATTGATAATCTAATGATTGGCGCACGAATTTATTTGGTTAATAAGGTTAGATGAGGTTTTACACAAATTAACTACACTACGTTTGGGTACTTGCTTAATTTGTTACTTATTAAAAATGTTTCTGAAGAGATAATAACCAATAGTCGTGAATTAATGTCGTTATTTAAGTGCAATGAGAGATCAATCCGAAAAGGAAGAGAGTATAAGTAGATGAGACGTTCAACGTAAAAAATCAGTTAATTTAAAAAAATGTGTTTTAACGCCATCTAGCGACAAGGTGTATAACTAAGTTTTTGAAAATTCTTTTTTGCTATACTTATCAGCAATCGATTAATCATGTCAACGTTTTTTAAATTAATTAATCGCGTATAAACTTAAAAAAACTTGAACAATAATTTTTGTTTGTTTATTTTAATCTTTGTTTAATCGCTGGTACACAATTGCCTTCTGTCCTCGGTTAATGATAATTTTATTGTTGTCACTTTTTATTTTTCTCCATCAATTAAAATGATATAAGTTAAAGTAGTTGATTGAAAAACAATATGCTTTCCAACTTATTTGATTAATTTCTTTGAAATTTTTATAATTATGATTTTTTATACTGATAATTTATATTGGCAAGTTTTCATTCAAAAGAGCAAGATTTTGGAGCAGGCAATGAATATAACGTTGGTTCTATTTAGCGAGCTCCTTTATTTTTACGTCCGATGATTCAACAAACAATCTATTTTTACATCTAACGAGCGAGCGTATTGAAACTGAAACCCAAGATATATACCTATAAGTAATATAAGTGTTTCAAATACTGCGTAAGGATCGGCCAACCAATAATCCAGCGCATACGGGTTGCAACGTCACAACATATTCGACCCAATCGCAAGTGGCAACAGCAAGGGGAGCGTGAAGCGCCTCATCTTTCTTCTTTATTCAACACACAGTCATTATATATATATATAAGTTATCCCATTCCCGTCCCGCATATATATTCCATCCTGCCTCTCCAGTGTATCTGACGTCTCGCGCTCGCGAACATCCTGTGGCATCTTCAGGCCTGTGCTGGGGCTGGACCGCGCCACTGCCGTTGCCGTTGCCAAACACCGTCGTCGTCGTCGTCGTCGTCGTCAGCTTGTAACTGAACGAAAAAAGAACAACAATAAAACTCGGGCGCGACGACTGCGAGCGGTGCGAGGTGGAGCCAACAGATCACACGGCTCAACGGCTGGCAACAGAGGAACGAGCTGATATCTTTTTGTTCGGCAGCCTCTTCTTCTTCTTCTTCTTCTTCTTCTTCTTCTTCTTCACAACTTTTGGCCTCGAAACACCAAAAAATGTCACACCAGACGGGTATTAAAGGTGAGCATCCGCCCAATGCGAAGGCATTTTTTTAAAAGGCTGAAAGTGGCTTGGCTATTCATACTTTTGCTTTCTGCATCTCTTTTATTAATTTTATTCTTTTTGTTTTTTTATGTTCTACTTACAGCCAATGAGGCATTAAAAAAAATCTTTAGCAAGTGTAGGGATGGAAAGATACGCGTTCTTAAGATTTCCATTGAAAACGGTAAGTTTTGCTGTTAACTTTTAACTATAAAATTGGATTTTTTTCTGTTACTTTAGTATACAAAAATTGATGTATGTGTGAATTTTCACAGAGGAATTGGCTCCATCGGCTTCATCTAAACCGGCAAAAGATTGGCAAAATGATTATGATAAAATGATAAAGCCATTAATTGAAGAAAATCAGCCTGCTTATATCCTCTATCGGCTTGACACAAAATCTCCAGATTCTGGGTATGATTGGCTTCTTATATCTTGGTCTCCCGATACTGCTCCCGTTAGACAGAAAATGTTGTACGCCTCCACAAAAGCAACGCTGAAACAAGAATTTGGAACAGCTTCTATAAAAGAGGAGCTTCATGGAACTGTTCCAGAGGATATAAGCTTAGAAGGTTACCGTAAACATAAAAGTAATGATGCTGTTCCAGCTCCACTAACTACTGCCGAAGAAGAACTTGCTGAATTGAAAAAAACAACTACTCACACTGATTATAGTATTGAAACAAGACATCAAACCTTAAGTGGTGTAGCTTTTCCTGTGACTGATGAAGCAAAACAGGCAATAACAGACATAGGAAAAAATGTTTATGAATATGTACAATTGAAAATCGACCTAGAAGAAGAAAAAATTCATCTGGTTACAGCTGGTGATGTGTCCATAGATAAATTGCCAACAAAAGTACCTTCAGACTCTGCTAGATATCACTTATACAACTTTAAACATACTCATGAAGGAGATTACTTGGAATGTATAGGTAAATATCATAAATTTTTCACAACTAGCAGTGCAAAAGATAATCTTACATATCTTTTTGTTTAAAATTATTTCAGTTTTTATATACAGTATGCCTGGCTACACCTGCAGCATCAAAGAAAGAATGTTGTATTCCTCTTGTAAGGCTCCTTTACTTGACCTAATTCAATCATTAGGAGTAACCATAGCAAAAAAGGTAAGCTATTTTATATTTTATTTTAATATAAAAATAAACTAAAACACATAAAATTAAAATATTTAAACCTTGAAAACGTAAATCATAAAACTGTAGTCAGTTATGTAACTTATAATATTAATACTTGAATTGCTAGATGTTTAATCTACAAACAAAGTAGACCCTTGAGTTTAATAGTTAAATATTTTCTTAAAATTCTTTTATACTTCTAGCCTTACATTTATTTTTTGGTATTTAAATATTGATGCATAAAGCTTTACTTAAATGTATAGTTAGTAGAAAGAGCTTAATGCAAATTAAAATAAAATTAGCCTTTTTTTAAATTCAATTAAATTAAAATTTAAAACCAAAAAAAAAAAAATAAAAAGTTTGATTGTCTTTGAAACAATTGCGACTTGGCAGTTTGAAGTGACTAGTGGTGAAGAATTAGCAGATGAATTGGAAGACCCGCCAGTGAAAAAAGACACAGGCTCGTCGACTCCGGCAACTCCGTCGACGCCCTGTGCACCGCCAAATACGATAATACAAAAGAAATCGAAGCCGAAGCGATCCTGTGTTTTAAGTTAACAGGCCTAATACTTTTCCTTTACGATTAGTCTTCTTCTTTCTAAGAAAGAAAAGACGTTAAACAAATCTCAACGCGTTAACCAAATGAAAGAAAAGCAAAAGAGTATAGATAATCGTCCCAAACTTCAGATTTCGATCTTGTGATATAGCGAAAAACTTCTGAGATATATTTAAATTACAACCTCTATTAAAAAAAATAAAAAAGAAAAGTAACGTATTTTTCGTAATTCTTTGAGATTGTAGTAAAAATCTATAAAAGTGATATTTATTGTTCGAAAAAAATGAATAACTAATAACAAAATAGACTAAATGATGTATTTTTCTAAATTTTTTTCGTGACAATTTTTTCGTCGCATATGTTTGAGTATTTTAAGCGACATTAATCATTTTTTATTCTTTATATTTAAAAAAATATCTTGCCAAGAACACAAAGTGATTTTTTAATAATTTAAAACAATCATCTCTAAGTATTTCAAGATTTACCAGTGATATTATAATGAGATTTTTATAAACTATAATTGAGAATAGGCCAAGCAAATGAAAGTCAGTTTATTTTTTATAAGACTTTTTAAATCGCTGTCTCGAACCAGGCGTCCGATACTTCTCGAAATGAAGTCTTTTGCATACTGTATTTTGTGATAGTTAAAAGTGATGTTGTTGTTTCCTATTTTATTTTTCTCTATAACAATTCATATTAACTAATGTATTTATGTAATGCTAATTAACTTGGAAAATCGACTTATTAATGCCAGTGATGCTACCAGCTGTACAAAATTTTCATCCAGAGCAGAACTGTCGTTTGCCTGACAACAAATAAAAAGTTCAGTGCACTGCCTAATTTACTAGTCCATTCAAAATGTGGCATACACAAGCACGTGCGCACATTGCGCACATGTAATTTATTAGTGCACGTTTTATTGTTAATATTTTTTTTATATAAAAGCAGACTTGAATCGAGATTGGTTTCGGACATTTATATACATAGGATATTATTTAGTACCATTTAAGAAACATTAGAAATATAAAAAAATTAAATATTCCATAATCTCATTTTTGCTCTAAATCAAATATAACAGATTTTATTTTAAATTATAAAATTGTATTCATTAAAGGAATTATTTATAACTTTTAAATTATTTAAAATCTAACTATTCATTTATAATTTTAGACTCACAAAATTAGAATCTTGCCTTTAAAATATTTGAGATTATAAAAATAGTTTTTTTCTTTTTTACTAACTTTAATTTTCTAATAAATAATAACAGATAAGTTTACTAAAATGCCATTTTTTGTGATGAAAACAAATAAATTAATAAAAATAAAGAGAAAAATTGTATTTCTAATGCTTAAAATATATATAATCTGCATTTGCTTACGTTCTTTATATATTCTATTAATGAACAGTAACAAATTATACAAAATACAAATATAAAAAATATTTTACTAGTATTTTATGTGATGTTAAATATATTTTTAAAAGACCAATTGAAATTCATTAAATAACTTGAGTCAGTACAATTTATTTTTGCACATGCATTCTACGTAATGTGATGAAACACAGCCAAAAGTAAATATTTGCATATTTCTATTTTTTTTAATTAATTTACATAAAAGTCACTAGAAAATTTAGAATGAGAAAATTAGAACAATGTAGTAAAACTAGCAAGTTATTATTTTTTGATATTTTCTTTTTCTAATAAAAAGAATTTTGAAAATATTAATACATGAATAACACTATTTTTTTTTTTTAAAATCACATTAGATAAAATGTTATTATATTAACTTTATTTAGTTTTATAAAGGGAATCTAAGATCTTTGATTTCTTCCAAAGAGTCAATAATCATATTTTTCATATTTTTCCAAATATATTGAAAAAATGTATATTTATATAAATATTGATCCCAGTGCTAAGATAAAATTTATTGTAACAGTGAAAATTGTAATTTTTAAGACTGATTCTGGTATTTTCCATTTATTTTAAATTTAATATTTTGTTGTATTAATACTTTATAAATAAATGTATTAACATTCCAGATCTGAAATAGTTATAATGATGCAAGTATTATAAAATTAAAAATATAAAAAAATTTAAATTATGTTACATTTAATTTATTTTCTTTTTTATTTTTAAATTTAAAATAAATGGAAATATTAAAGATAGCCATAAAAAAATGCAAAACTAAAGAGATATCCTCTATTTTGTGTGCTCTGTATTTTTTTAACAGTAGTTTTTTATGACTCCAAAATTTAATTGGTAGATTTTACTTTTGATTGAAGCTAATTTCCATAATTATTATTATGATGCATTAATGTAATTTGAAATCTAATTATTTCTTTTAAAAAGTATGTAAATTTTTTTGTGAAAGTAATTTAAACTATTAACTATTATTAAATATTTAGTAAATCATCAAAATGCTTGCCTGGGGCTGCATAATTTTTATTTTAACTTAAAATATGTTTCCTCCAGGCCTATTCTGTTAAAAGCTTCTCATTTTTGTATCAAATGATTTTTGTCTGTAAAATAACAAATTTTGTTATGAAATTTGAATAAATAGTCATTAAGAAATGAAGTTTTATTGTAAGTCTTGCCAATGATACACTGTGTATCAAAGTATAATAAAAAGCTATATTATTGAATTACAAAACTTGAGTAATTTTTTTCCATTATCATTTTATCAACATAGGATCAATCTTTGGAAATAAGTCATCCAAATGGTATGTAGTAAATAATAAAGCTTAGTTTTTACAAAATTTGCTTACAAAATAGGCCTGAAGTGATTATAAAAATTTTTAAAACTAGAAAAAAAAAATTTTATTTATAACGAGTAAAGAATAATTAGACTTTGGATTTTTCTCTTTCTTGCATAGCTTGAAATAGATGATGCAAAGGAGTTGACTGAGGCTTTTCTTCAAGATGAACTGCATCCAAAAGTTAATTTACATCGACCAAAGTTTGCCAAGCCAAAAGGTCCACCAAACAGAGGTGGAAAAAGAATTACAAAAGTTCAAGAATCTGAGACTTTGGAGTAAAAGATTAGTCCAAAATTCTAAATATTATGTATAAACACCAAGAAAACTTGCAAAACAATCATATTAAGGGCTGTTATATAAAAACATATAAAGGGTAATCACGTTCTTTACTCGTGAATAAGTTAATTGAACTTTCAATATCTTTTTACAAATTTTTGCTATATTTTTGGAAAAGCAACATTGTTCGATAATCATTAGGCCTATTTTATAAGTGTAAGAATTGAAAATACTTTTTTGCATACCCCTGCCGTAAGTCATCATATTTGACCTGATACCTAGCGCCGTAAGTGACTCATTTTTGACCGGCTAGGTGTACGTCTTTTCGC
>JAPYZE010004195.1:0-11206 GCA_030522805.1 Leptomastidea abnormis
CAAACTTGGCTGTACGTTTTAGATCTCACTTACTTGTACAGACAATAATTTCAAACTTGCCGAGAAGTTTACCTTTTTAAAGGTAGTTTTTATTAGATTATCAATACATATATTTATATATTAATATCATAGAAAAAGAGAAATGAAAAGCATTGCGTATTATTAATTGTCATTTTTTTAGCAAGGTAGAAATTTAGTAGCACGATTAAAAAATGCATACAAAAACTAGAAATACAAGTAGAATAAAGCAAAGGGTCGAGGATGTTAATCAAAGTCCCCTCTTTCCTCGACTAAAAAATAATCTTGTAAAATGAAGTATGTTTGATTAGCTCTGAAAAAACAAAGAAAAAGAGGAAATGAATAAATTCTGTTGATAATTTTTAAAGATTAATAAACTATGATCAATATTACGTCAATTTATTTGAAAATAATATAATTTGTCTAATAGTGGGTGAAAAAGGAAGAATGACGCAAAAATATTAGTAAGACAAGTGTGAAAAATAATCAGTGACGAGGTTGATATTAAACTTGGTATGTTTCTCGATACAATCAAAGCAGTAATCAGTAGTTTAATATTCAATTTTTTTAATTGAACATTTATTATAATCATGTAATAAAAATCCACAATATAAAAGAAGAATATAAAAAAATCAGTATTTTTTAAATAAAAAATATATTTCTGCAAATGGAAGGTTGAAGGTAATAAATTGCTTCAAAATGTTAATAATTTATTAACTAAATTTTTTTAAGTGAATATTCTATAACGCCATTGGTTTTTAGATTCTTTAAAATAATTAATGCGTCTGCATATTGAGATATCAGAAGAATAAATTTTATATAAATTTACGATAAAAAAAAAGCAAAATTCACTCAGACTGAAATAATTTATAATATTTAATGTTTCTACTCTATAACGTTATGTCTCTAAAAGCGGTTTTCTTTAATCTTTTTTTGGTTTCACTTGAATTATTTATGGGTATACAAGGTAAGAAAATCAATTTAAGTAATTCACTAAAATATATCATTTATACTTTACATTATAATTTCAATAATTAAAAGTTATAATGAAAATTAATCACTTTATTTGCATGTGGATTATGTCCCTAAAAACAAAAAAATATTATTAAAATATAGAAATATTTTACTTTATTAATAAATATTTTTTTAAATGTTTTAAGTACATTTCTATATAACATTGATAAATTATTAAATATTCTTCTTCAGTATTTCACAAATATTTTATAAATATTTTAATATATTATAGGATATCAATTAAATTTTTATGATACGAAGTAAATTTCAAATTTTTTGATATTATAAAAAATTAAACTCATTTTATTGCGCAATATTACCTTTATTTATTTTAACTTATAATTATAGGTGGTAATGAACATAATAATGTGCCTTTGCAAAATGTATCGGAAAGACTTTCCGGAATGACAACTGCATATGCACAATTCGTACAAGAAACAGTTGCCAATCTAGAATATATACTACAAATTTGGAACGATTTACTCCTTGTAGAGCAGAATGAAATAATGCGTCTTCGTACAAATCTGGGATTAGTTGTAAGAAGCATAAGTCCAACAAATCAAATAAGGACTTTAACATTGGAAGAACTTTTTAAAAATAATAATATAGTAATTCCAGTTTTAAAAGCACTGAGCGATTATTTAAAATATGTTATATCAAACCACCAAAAATTAAATGCACAAACTTCAAATGAACTAGCAAGAACATTTTCTCAAGAACTTGTATTGTTGTCAGGTGCCACGGCACAGCTACATTTACATTTGGTACGTATATTTCAGCGTTGGTTTGACTTACCTTTTAATGTACTACAAGACATACAAAGACGAAGAAAATGGATAGACGATGTTTTAAGAGGAACAGATTTACGTATGTCAAGAAAGTTTCCAACGCGAGAGGAATTAATTGCACATCGTAATGTTATTACTCCACTCGTTCTTGAATTTCATCGTTTTTTGAGCGATATAGAAACTAAATATCTATTGAAACGATCAACACCAGGGCAAATTGAACAACCTCGACAAGGAGGACAGGAAGAACAAATAGGACGTGGTTCACAAGCAGGACCAAGTGGAGTAAGAGGACAAGTACGAATAGGAGGGCAAGAAGGACAAAAAGAACAAGCAGGTCCACAAACAGGACCAAGTGGAGTAAGAGGACAAGCACAACAAGGAGGACAATCAGGACAAAAAGGACATGGTTTACAAGTAGGACCAAGTGGAGTAAGAGGACAAGCACAACAAGGAGGACAGGAAGGACAAAAAGGATATGGTTTACAAGTAGGACCAAGTGTAGTAAGCGGACAAGCACAACAAGGAGGACAAGAAGGACAAAAAGCACAAGGAAGACAGGCAGGACAAACAGGACTTGGAAGGCAGAGTGGGCAAGGGTGGCCAGGATGGCCAGCAGCACCAGGATTTCAAGGAAGACCAACAGGGCCAAAAGGATAAATTAAATAAAAAGTACAAAATTGAAGATGTTTAAAAAAAAATATCACTCAAATGACCATTAGTATAATTGAAGGGCTCCCTGCAAGAAGGGGACTAACGATCAAAACCACGTGAAAGTATTGTTTAAGATGTTGAATTCAACTCTATAAATCCATTTAGAAAAAATACTAAATTATAGAGGACAAATGTCTGCATCTTTTTTGTAATTACAACTTTTTTGTAGAGTTTCAAAATTTGATACCATAAACAATACTTTAACACGGGTTTTGAGTGTCAGTCCCCTTCTTGCAGGGAGCCCTTCAATTGAGGTATTGACTAGTAGCTCAATTTTTAGAAAATTAATTTTTTATCAATTTTTTATTGAAAATTAAAGAGAAACTATTAATAAATTTACAAAACAAAAAAAACATGTATTTTTTTAATTATTAAAAAAAAGCTTAAGATTTAAATTAATGAAAAATAAAATTAAATATTTTGTTATTATTATGATACAGGGAAAGCAATGAATTTCCTATTTCAGATAATAAGTTTCCATTTTTAATTCTGATGAACTCTATCTTAAAATAAATAAATACGATCAAAATTGAGTTTTTTTTAACATAGTCTAATTGAAGGTAGAGCTCATTAAAATATAACAGAGTCATTTAACAGCTTATATTATGTTTTTTATGATGCATTAGAAGTTTGTTTCTATCCGAATAGAATCTAGAGATAAAGTTGTAGTATAGGTTTTTATAAAGGATTTAGCATTAAATTGGTATGAGTAATAATGTAAACCGCATTTCATCATTTCGTTAGTTCTTTTTTTGCCTGAACAGTTGTATAAATATTAAAGTAATCTGAGTAGAAATAAGTTTAGCTGCAAGCTACAGTCGTAATTCATATTATTTTTGCGTGGCAACAATTTCACACTACCTAATTTAAAAAAAAAAAATGCAAATAAATTATTCCATTAATATTAAAAAAAAAAAATAAATAAATTACAATGATAAAGATTATACTGGATTCTGTAAACTTACAATATTCGAGAAAGGTATAATACATAAAAAAGGGAATTACATTATTTTATTCTTGGAAGTCAAAAACTATACCGGCACTAATACTATTTAACTTTGGGCTACGAAGCACCGGATCGAAATCATAGCATATTCAACGTAGGAATATTTCAATCCAACTTTTTATGATTGTCCTTCGCTGATAACTTCATAATGAATATTGAAGAAATACTGTTATTAAAAATATGAAAATTAAGTAAATTTAAAAATTGCTAAAAATAGCTATATAATATAATAACTTATAGTATTTATTTATTTTATTACTAATACGGTCACGAACACCCTTTTACAAGTCAAACTACTTTTACCTACAACTATACCCTGGTTGGTGGTCCAACTCACAACGGCAGTTGTCGGATTACAAAACCGAAGCTATATCGGCTGAGCTATCTAGCTGATAAAAAAATAATAATTTATCTATATAATGAAAGCATACTAAACTTAACTTACGAATTAATTTTGATGACAAATATAAAAAAATTTCTACTTTGACGTAAAAAGAAATTTGCTGATTAACTATTTAAAAAATATGAATATTCTATTGATTTTAAATTTTTTAATCTAATTTAAGCAGCTGTACATCGACAGATATCAGAGATAAATTTTATATGTAAGTTAATGATAAACAAGTAAAATTCAGTTTGTACCGAAGTAATTAACGACTTTTAATCTTTTAATTTTTTAACAATATGTCTTTTACGACAAATTTTTTTATAATTTTTTTGGTTTCATTTCAATTATTTGTAAGAACGAAAGGTAAAAAAAATTAATTTTGCATAATTATATTAATTTTGTTTAAATTTTTACAATTTTTATAATTTTAGGTGGTAATGAAAATAATTCTGCACTTTTACAAAGTAAAGCAGGAATGCTGATCAATGCATATTCATTAGTTGTAGAAGAAACAGTTGCCAATCTAAAATATTTACTTCAATACTGGAATGAATTACTTCTTGTAGAGCAAAATGAAATAATGCGACTCCGTACAAATTTAGGACAAGTTGTAAGAAGTATAAGTCCAACAAATCAAATAAGGACTTTAACAATGAATGATATAATACAAAATAATAATGATGTTTCTTCAGCTCTAAAAGCGCTAAGTGATTATCTAAAATATGTTATATCACATCATTCTTCAGCAGAAGATCAAACTTTAAAAATTCGAATTATAATTCGAGAAATCGAATTATTAGCAGATCTTGTGTTGCAACTTCATAAAAATATAGTACGTGTACTTCAGCATCGGATGATTTTACCAGAAAAAGTACTGAATCATATAAACGAACGAAAAATATGGTTAGAAAATATTTTGAGAGGAAGTGATTTGAGAATGGCAAAAAAAAATCCAACACGAGATGAATTGATAGCACACAGACATATTATTATGCCACTTATTAAAGAATTTCTTCACTTCTTAAGCATTACAGAAGCAAAATATATACTAAATCAATCAGTACCAGAACAAACGCGACAAGGAGGACAGGATGAACAGAAAAGACATGGTTCACAAGCAGATATAAATGGAAAAAAAGAACAAGCACTTCAAGGAGAGCAAATAGGGCAAATAGGACAAGGAGAGCAAATAGGACCAGTAGTACAAAAACGAAAAGCTGTACCAGGAACTCAAACAGGACCATCAGAATTAAACGGACAAGTTAAACGTAGAAAACAAAATTAGGAATTATTAGCATTAACGTATCAAAATTATGGCATTGAGCTTATTGTAAGACGTTGATTAGTAGATAATATTTAATTATTATATTGTATTCTCCTAATTTTGTGGTTGACATTTAATAAACATTATTAATAAATTTAAAAAAAATAAAAAATATTTTTTACACTAAAAAAAAGTTATACACTGCAAGGAATCATATTAAAATTTTTTTTTTTATTAATATGTGATAAACTGAGAAAAAACTCTTGCACTTGCGAAAAATGATTGTTGTAAGTTGCAACCTAGAAGTAAAAAAAATTACAAGTCATCAGTAACAATAATTATAATATGTTTTGTAATTAATATTCAAACATAACCTCTAGTAAAATATACTAAAATATTATATTTTTTTAATATTACAATTAGACTAGTAAATATAAAAAAGGCAATAATAAAAAAACAAATACAATTTTTTTTAAATATTTTATGTATATAATTATTTGTGAGAATAAAAAATGAATTCAAACATTTCTCTAGCTGGAAATAAAAAAATATTGAAAAATTATCTTTTACATGCGTTGTCAATATTACTACAGCAAAAAATTTTTATGCTCTGAAACTAAAATACTATTGACATATAAAATTTATCCGCGTGATTACAATAAATAAAAATATAAATCATTAAGTAGATGTTAGTCTTCAAAATATAAAGGATTGGAAAATTTAGATAAAATGTTTTTAGTGAAACTAATAGTATAATACGCTTCTTGGCGCAAAAAAGACAGCTTTTTCTTTCAAATGTAAAATGATAATTATTCATTTCTTTGATCAATGAAAAAAAAGTATTATTCTTAAATGCAGATAAATCTGGTAATTAAATTTTTATGAATATATAATAGAATAATTATATTGATTTAATATTTTATCATGTAATTTAAGAGCCTATAAATTAAGATTTAAAAAAAATCCCGAATAAAATTATTTTGTATCTATAAATTAAGATATTCAAGTTAAATAGTATATAAAAGTACGCTGATGATGAAGGAGAATTAGTTCATATTGTAATAAATTACATTTATTACTTTCGCAATATTTCAAAGTTATGTCCCTTAACACAGTTACATGCGTGCTTTTACTTTTTTTATTTGGATTATTTGTGGGGATAAAAGGTAAAAAGAAATTAATTTTACATTATTAAAAAATAAAACATGTAATTGATTAAAAGTATTACTACACTATACTTTTGTCAGTATAATTTAACTCTGAATATTGTAGGAGGCGATGAGCATAATAATGTACATTTACAAAGTACATCGGATAATCTTTCCTCGTACACTAAAACATATGCGCTAATTGTAGATAATACAGTTGACAACTTAAAATATTTAATTCAAAATTGGAACGATTTACTCCTTGTAGAGCAGAATGAAATAATGCGTCTTCGTACAAATCTGGGATTAGTTGTAAGAAGCATAAGTCCAACAAATCAAATAAGAACTTTAACAGTAGAAGAACTTTTTAAAAATAATAATATAGTTTTTTCAACTCTGAAAGCACTGAGCGATTATTTAAAACATCTTATATCGAATCGTTTGTCTCCAGATCGACCTTTAAATCTTCAACGTCAGATTCTTACTCAAGAAATTCAATTGTTGGCTCAAGCCACGGCACTGGTGCGTATAAATTTGGTTCATGTAATTCAACGTTGGATGGATATACCTTATAATACACTTCAAGAAATAAATAAGCAAAAGCAGTGGATTGAAAATATTATAACAGGAACGGATTCGCGTATGGCAAAAAAATTTCCGTCGCGAGAAGAATTGATTGAATATCGAAAAATTATTATGCCACTTGTAACAGATTTTCTCCGATTTTTAAATTTTATTGAAACAAAATATATATTAAAACGATCAGCACCTGAACAAAGTGAACAACAATTAGAAGTACAAGTTGGACATTCAAGACAAGGAATCCAAGCAGGACCAAAAAACAAAAGGTACAAACAGGACCACTAGGCTCAAGAGGACAAGCTAAACAAGAAGGAGAATATAAAAAATGGTTAACCATTTGTATTGTTACGGTATAGTAACTTTGTATCAAACGTGAAATAAGCATTAATAAAGAGTATAAAAACTAAGTAGTATTTTTTAAAAGTCATTTTTTTAATAAAAAAATTTTAACAATATTTCGGTAGATTTTTTTTAGGTTCCGAAAATAATTTTTAAATAATAACAATGTATAAGTATTCACAATACAAATAACACGGACTAGTCAAGTAAAATTTTAAAATTAGTTATTACCTTGATTAGTTACATAAAATATATCACGCAGACTATATTTTATTTGAGAAGAAACATGTGTTTTTTCAGTCTAAAAATTACAAATAAATAATAAATAAAATCATACAATAATTGCTTTTAATCTTCTCTACACTTCGTACTATAGTGCCTCTATCTTTTTTCTATACCAAAGAGTTTCACTGATACTGATTGTGTGGGTTTCTTTTTCATCGATCATTTGATCGATTGGTAAGATATTCACTTTATCGATATAGTTTGATTTTACAATCACAAATATTTATTTTTAAAGTTCTTTGTAAACAGTTTAGCAACATACTGCTGCGTTTTTTATTCAAACAATAAATAACAACTATTTTAATTGATAAAAGTTTATAATTAAAAATAAAAAAAAAAATTTCAACAAATATTTGGTTCTAATAATTTTAAATCTACCGGTTGGAAATGACGTACTACGCATCTCTGGTATAAGTATAGTATTATTCCCTCAAATTATTACTGCCTTCATTTCGCTAAATTATGTCCTTTTGGTAGATAAAATATTTTTATTATCATGTATTTAAGTAAATTATACTTTGACATAAGAAATATCATTTAAAATTCGATACAAAATTTTCTGTACAAAAAACTAGATTATAATTAAGTAAAATGGAAACTGTAATAATAAAATACAATTCAAATCTTACGTGTATGTCAGAATTAAAAGAAACAGATAAAAGGTATAGAAAACTATTAAGCGGTACATAATTTCTCATGTACAATTTATAAGTTGATGAAGATAATAATGATCAGTGGTGATCAATAATGTAGGTGATTTTTTTTTTGTGGAAAACGGAGCCTTTTCAGCTTTTTTTTTAATACTTTTTGAGCGTAATTAGGTATAGAGTGCTCGCATCTTATAAATGCTAAAAATTGTCTCAATGATTCATGGATTTCAAAATCAAAGCTTTATCAACCAATCTTTTTTAATCCTAATAAAAGTATTTTAAAAAGCAATTAATTAAAAATTGCAATGTACAATTAAATTGAAAGAAAAATACATAAAAAAAATTGTTGCAATTACTTTTATAAAAATTTGCTGAACACTAATATTGATTTTTACAAAAACTAAAAAAAATTATTGCACGAAATTACCAATAAATTTATAAACTAACTGTATTCTAAAATTAATATTCCAATTTTATTAATTTTAGTATTCTTAAAATAATTTATGTGTCTGTATATAGAGATATCAGAGATAAAATTTATATAAAAGTATAACAAAGAAGCAGAATTAGGTTCTTATTGGAATAACTTGAAACTCTTTAGTTTTAATTCTTTGACGTTATGTATCTCAAGACAATTTTTTTTGGTCTCATTTTAATTTCACTCGATATATTTGTAGGAGTAAAAGGTAAAAAACTAATTAAAATATGGCAATATCAATTTTAAATTATGATTTAAATATTTAAAAAATTCATTATAAAAATAATATCAAAAATTAATTATTTTATAATCATAAGCAATCTGATAAGTATAATACAGAAATATTATGAGAATATAAAATTATTTGATTTGCAATTGCAAAATATTTCTGAAAATATTTTTAAATATAATTTAAAAAAAAATTTATATTATTTCTACCTACCAAATATACCGGTATCTTATTATATATTCTATGATGGTTTTTTGAAGAGATTTGAAAAAGATTTTAAATTATTAAACTATTTTATAAGTTGCTTAGTATGGCTTCGACATTAGAATGTCAATTTTAGAATTCTTAGATCGTAATTTTAGTTTTTGCCATTATTCAATTGAATCATCGCGTGAATTTGTACACATTTATTATGTAATGGTGAGTCAAAATAATATTTAAAACAGATGTTTTATAAATATAAAAAATATGTAACATTTTACAATATTTTTTGGTATTAAAAGTTACATTTGGTTAAAATTTTTTAGTTAAAACACAATTTTAAAATACTTTTAAAATTACGATGATAAAATATCAATTTCGTCTTATCATTATTATTTCGTATATCGTTATCTTGAATTAATTTAATCGTTATAATTTTAGGTAATAATGATGAAAATAATAATGTGCCTTTGGAAAGATCGGAAAAGCTTTCCGTGCTTATCTATTCGTATACATTAATCGTAGAAGAAACAGTTGCAAATCTAAAATATTTGCTTGAAAATTGGCATGAAATACTTCTTACGGAGCAACATGAAATAAAACAACTTCGATTATCTTTGGGACAAGTCGTAAGAAGTATAAGTCCATCAAATCAATTAAGGCATCTAACAATAATAGACATAATTAAACATAATAACGTAGTTTATCCAGCTTTGAAAGCACTAAATGATTATTTAAAAATAGTTATACATAATCATCATTCGCCATCAGAGCAAATGTTAATTGTTCAACGTCAAATTTTTGCCAAAGAATTGCAATTAATGGCAGAAGCTTCGTTACAAATACGTCCAAGTTTGGAACGTATAATTCAGCGATATGCCGAGGTACCATCTATGGTTCTTAGAGAAGTACGTCAACGTAGATTGAGAATTGATCAGACTGTAAGAGGAATGGATTTGCGCATGGAAAGACGATTTCCAACGCGAGAAGAAATAATAATAAATCGAAATGCTATAATGCCACTTATGATTGATTTCCGTGGCTTTTTAAACAATATAGAAGAAAAATATTTATCAAGACAATTAACATCGGGGCTAAGAGAACAAATAGAACAAGGAGGACTGGTAGGACAAAGAGGACAAGCATTACAATCAGTACAAATAGCATCAGGTAGTCAGTTAGTGCAATCAGGATCAAAAGGTGTAACTAGACAACGAGGAACAAATCAAAACAACAGACCCTAGCTTCATTTATGACAATCAAAATGTACTTTTTCAATGAATTTTGCATTAGATATTGAATAAATATCATTGATAAATAGTAAAATTTACGAAATGTAATTCCTAAAAAATAAATAATATATTTTGCAAAAAAATAAATAATATATTATATACAACACATTTTGGTACAAGTGTGCCAAAGTAGATCAAATTGCCTCGTGCGATGTACTTACTCGAGGGAAACGAGTATTTGCACAAGACAAAAGTCCATACTTTTTCAAGCATAAATTGAATTATAATATTTAACACGTTATATGTAAGGCTCGATTTTGCACAAGATTTATTTTCAATACGTGTACAATACTAAGCTTCACGAACGAATAGCAAAAAAATATTTTTGAGGATATTTTATAAAAAAAACATTTATAGTAAAATAAAAAAATTTTTGTAGTTGATAAAACTTTCGTTTTTTATAATTATAAGTAGTTGCTAAACTTTAATATCAATTTTAATAGATTTTTACTCTAAAGAACTGATAAAAGTACAATCAAACATTGAAAAAAAATGTACATTCTAATGCTATTATTTTCAGATTTTTTGATTTAATTTATTCGTCTGCTATGTAGATATCAAAAATAAATTTTACGTAAATGTATGATAAAAAATCAGAGTAACTTATACTGGAATAATTCATGATTTTTTAGTGCTCAATTTTTTTTTAACGCTGTGCTTCTTAAAATATCATACTTATTGTAAAACTTGTGAAGTATAAAATTTCCACTAATCGCTATATAAAAGAGAGAACCCGAAAAAGTGTAACCGTTTTATTCTCAATCTGATTGGCTTACGTTAAAAAAGCGCGAAAATTCAAAATGATTTTAG
>JAPYZE010004196.1:0-11206 GCA_030522805.1 Leptomastidea abnormis
ATATACCAGGCTGTGTATATAGCCAACGGAACAAAATGAGATAGGACTAATGAGCTTCCTCTTTTTTGCCACCTCGTTGCAAACGAGTAGGATCCAACAACCTGCCACCAGCATCTCCTACACTACTTTTTTCTTTTTTACATTTTTCACCCCGGGTATTTAGGCTTGATCGACGACTTTTACCTTGAACAAAAATCATCTTCTCGTATCTCTAATTACTATTTGCTTTTTACATTTGTGTGATCCCATTTTTTGCTCTTTCTCTCTCTCTCTCTCTCTCTTTCTCTCTCTTTCGCTTAGTCGCTCGAATTTTACCCCAGCCTAGAAATTAATGAGGATTTTAATAAAGTAGGAACATAATTATGAAAGACGCCAAAAGGCAAGTAGTCAAAGAATGGGATGAAAGAATTTTTAAAAGGAAAATAATTTTTATCAAAAACACTAAAATTTTAGTATGTAAATAAAAGTGAAACGAAAAGAAAACTAATGGTCTTAGATAGGTTTCCTTTTTTGAAGTCACATCACCGTTGTTTTTTTTTTTTAATATCATTTTACAAACAATAATAATAATTTAGGTATAATGGAAATCCGAGTTAAATTAATTTTAAAAAATTCTTTCAGTAAAGCAAACGTTATAGAAGCGATTTAAAACATTTTAATTACTTATTGTATTAAATGTTGCTAGAAAAAAATTCCTACGGAAAGATTGTTTAGTATAAGGGTACATTAATATATTTCCATATTAATCGATAAAAATCGAGAAAATCTCCAGACATAATCATAAGACTTTATTTGCCAACAAGCCACTTCGATTGAATTCACATTTTATTTCCAATAGAAAATCAGCGTCGAGCTATGCTTTTCAATACATAATACTGCGATCCGATACAACTGTGGCTCCATATTGTGTTTCAAAAATCAGCAGGGTATAGATATACGCAAGAATCGATTTCTCAAGAAGCCACTCGCTTAAGACATTTTATTGTACCATCATATTGTCATTCTCACAAAGATTTTGACGATTCTCTATACTTATATGCCCGTTCGCGTGCACGTGAATGAGTATGTAATGTATGGCTTACTTTTCAACTCTGCACACAATAAATTCTCTCAATTTTGCCAATAAAATTGATACTTATAGAAGAACATGCACACATCACACAGCTTTCATCATTTTCGGACTCTGTTTTTTATTTTCATTATTACATTTTTCATTTTGCAAATAAAATATAGGACCTACAAATAAAAGATTATACATATAGGTAGGTAGAACATATCTGTATCTGGCATTTTTCTACCGATAGATTTATTATATCAATTATGAATATATCGAATTTGCTATCAGGTGGACAGAATTTGGAATAATTAATTGACTGCAGTTGTAGTCTAAGTGTGGCCAAGAATGCTGCAAAATGTGGTGAAAACCTATTAGTGAAAACCAGATGAAAATATGAAGAACCAAACCATGTAGTTGAATCAATTTTTTCGTAATCAACACTGCAACGTAACTTTCAGCCTCATCAGTTGACCTCCCTTGGTCAATCCATAAACATTGTCAGTCTGGACTTTGAAATAAGCCTTAAATAGCAACAACGTCAATGAGCAAGAGAGAGAGAGAGAGAGAGAGAGAAAGAGAGAGATAGTAACGAGCAGTTGGTAACTGCGTTTCAAGAACAAAAAGCGCACGACCAGAGACAAGGGCCGCTTAGGTGGCAAACTCTTGTGCTCCATCTCCTCCTCCTCCACCACCAGCCGTGTCCTGTCGGCTATAGCTGACAGGAGATAGCATCAGAATAACTTTGCGTAATTCTGCGCAATAAGTACTCGGGGCAGCGGCTGCACGGTTCGGCTGCCAGTTACGCTCGGTTTCCAATAATCGCACCAGCCCCGCTGCTGCTGCTGTTACTATTCCATTCAGTACATGTACCTGTTAGTCTCTCGGGAGGGATTGACGAACGAGGCGCCGATTAATGAAGCGTCCTTGTCGTCATCGTCGTCGTCGTCGTCGTCCTCCCCGTCGCGCTCGAACCCCGGCCGATTAATGAACTCGGACGCTATCTCTCTCTCTCTCTCTCTCTTGCATCCGTATGCGCGATTGGCTGCGCACATATATGACTTATACACCCGGCCAGGCTGTATTTACAACGCGAGAGCTGATCTGCGCGAAAAGCCGAATCGAGCGTGACCTCGAGCCCCCTCCCCCCCTGTACCAGCCTCCATCCCCTTAATCTGCTATTCCAGTTATTCCTATACTACCTCGCGTTCCCCAGGGCTCTTTCGGTTTTATGCACGAAAGCGTACTCTTTGATTCGCCGGCAATTCGCCGCGCAACATTGCCTATTCTGTTTGCCAATTCTTTTTTTTATTCAAACCAGTATTGCGCCTGCATGCATGAGCCTCTCTTACACTGCTCCACAATTTTTATATATGTATTATATGTACGGGAGGACGGGGCTTAACTGTTCGGCGCGATTTTCTTTTTACTGTGATGAGCTTAATTTTTTATGCATAAAACAATACAGTGTAAGCATAATAATACTATCATTTTCGAGTTTTCGCACTATTCCAGAGCAAAATAAAATTTTCAAACCAATAATCCCACCAAGTTTAAAGTCAATGTTTTTTTTTGAAAATTTATTTCTTTATTTAATAAGAGAAAATAATTGCTGAAAAAAATTGTACAGCTCAGCAGCAAGCAGCAGCGTCGTCCTCCCCCTATATAGTTTGCGAATAAATTGTTCGTTTGTTGTAGTAGCTATAGTCTGCATGCAAGCGTTTTTACCTGTCAAAGACTCAAGCTTCTCGAGAATCTCGACCCTTCGGCCACTCTGTCTGTCATTAAAAAGCTTCTTTGTTGGATTTTATTATCTCATGCAGCCCGGGAAATAATGTGATGGTATAACGAGGGAAAATAAATATGCAAAATGTACCTACTTAAAATTTTGAGATGCATCTTGCTTGCTTGCTTGCTATAATGGTGCTACAACAGCTTTTTGATGTAATGGAAAATAATAATCAGACGAAACCCCAAATGCAATTAATTTCAATGTAATTACAATATTTGCCTTGCAATAAATAATAATAATAATAATAGCCTGTAGTTTCTTGAATTTATTCAAGCTAGTTTAAAATCGCAAAGTGAAAATTGAAAGTAATGAACAATGAAGTAGAATAATTTACGTGCTTTACGATAAAATATTTACTTGGTTGGGGGTATTCAAAAATATAATCACGAAATCCGAGATTATTAGATTCGTTATAAAATGGTTACAGGAGGTTGAAATCCAAGGTAGCGTAAAGTGAAAAGGGTGGCAACTCTTCGCCATCCATGGCTTTTCACTAAATTTACGAAACAAAGAAAAGACCGGGACGCGCTTAAGCCTTAAAGTTATCCCGTAAATTAATACCAGAGTCTGAAACCTCGGAGCTGAACCATCCGTAATGCTCTCGAAATTCAGTTTATCTCCTGTTACGCAAGCAAAATAATTTATAATTTAATAGAAATTGTTATTTTCAAAGTATCAAAGTATATTCCTTAAATTATTTAACTTTTTCTTTTAATACCTACCTATATCAATTTAATATATGTAAATTTTCCTTTTTTCTTCTTTTCTTTTCTTTCTTTCTCTTCTTTTTTCCTTTCTTTTGACCATTAAAAATAAAAATAAATTATGATATCTAATTTCTTCATAAAATGTAAAAAGACTCCCAGTATGAATTTATCGGCATTATGGTGAAATAATAAAATAAAAAAGTGCATACACGAAAAAAGCTGCGATTTAATGTTGCCACAGTAATACAGCAGTTCATATTATGTTTCAAGCATAGATTTTTTTTACCATGCTTTTGATGAAATGTGCATAGTTCATAACTCTGGAAGTATTCCTTTCCATATCTATTTTATCGAGAGGCACGAGAAGAAAGTACGCTAAGAATCTGTTGAGCTCTCAGCTTGAACAAGATATCCTCTCACAGCTATAGAAGCTCGATGTTATTACGCCTGTTTGGTGAGAATTTATTTTTAATTTTTAGTAGCTCTCAGTTACCTTCGTATTTTCCGTGTACTACCTACTTATAGTATAGGTATAAAGGAAAAAAGATAGATAGATGAAGATATCGTTAATCTCTCTCTCTCTCTCTTTCGAGGCAGCGGCAAAAAACAAAAGATAAAGTCGAAAACGTGTAGAGCAGACGTAGATGGAAGCACGACGTTGACAAGAAAAGCGCAATAGTAGTAGCAGCAGCAGCAGTTTCATCGTCGTCATCGTCGTCTTCGTCGTCGTTGTCGACGAGGTCGAGCGTTTCAAGCACTTTGCGAGTCTATTTTTGCGCGACGTGGCAGCGACGGTAACAAGCTGCGAGCCAACAAGCGGCCCTTCCTCCACCCTCCCCACACCCTAGCTTCTTCAGCACCGAGCTCGACCTCACACAACAACATTCTTCCGCAGTTCGTGGCTCATTAGACAAAATATAGCAGCTGCTCTTCTACCCTTCGCTACCACAGACACCATCACAACTGCTGTTGCTGCTACTGGCTGCTACCTCTACTTCCACCATAATCGACGAGAATGCCGTGTTTTATTTTTCCCCTTAAACCGTGTGGTTTCCCCTTTGCCTTGTTGTCAACTCACTCTGCGCCAGAGCAACGCCGGCTTTTATATAATATGTAGGTGTATTATAACCATAACTGTAGCGTGTACCTTATATCAAAGGGCTGGCATATTTGCTCGGGCTGGCTAAATAAAGATGCATAAAACGGCGCCCCGTGTGTGGATTCCCTGACATGTTGGCTCTCTTGAGTCATTTGCATGGATAAATAAATGCATGTTCCTCGCGTCCAGGCGCAATTTTAATGCGCTTTCTACTTGCTTCCTCGTGATCTTGTGATTTCATTTAATTGTCTGATGCGAGACTTTGATCTCCCGGAAAAATTTCGAATTGTCGATAAAAGAAAGTTTGTAGTATAATATATTTCAGGTTCAGCAAATAATTGTCTAGTCTATTTATGCGCAAGCTCTATACGGGTACAGCCTTCCACTGGCCACTAATACATGCGAAACTATAGCGAAACCTGAGGCTTCAAAGATGCAATCTTTCTTTGACCTCTACCCTCACTTTTATTCCGCTTGCACCTTTCATTTTTGTGTTCTTTGAAAATAGATTATCTACATGAAAATAAAAATAAAATGTGATAAATTTTTTTTCAGAATATTTCACAAAAAAATAAATAAAAAAGCCAAAGCAAATTTGATTAATTTTTTTTTTATTGTTTTAGCTGCTTTTAATGCCTCAATTGATGTGAATCTGAAATAAAGCACTGGCTAATTCCCATGCCACTCCCCCCAACCCCTTCCCACCAAGCTTGGCTGCGCTCTAATGGAACAGCTACTCATGTTTCTCTTCACGATTGTTGCAGGGATTGGCAGGGGACAGGAGGAGGAGGAGAAGCAGCTACGAAGTCGACAGAAGTAGTCTGCTCGGCTGGCACACAGAGAGACGAAAAATCTAAGTCTACGTCTCGAGGAACGAGCAGAGGAAACTGCCGCCAGAGAAATATAGAGAAGGAGAGAGGGAGAGAGAGGGGAGTAGAGAGGAGAGCGAGTTTCCTTCATCCTTCACTTGTTAGCTGCCCGCGCACGAGATGCCAGAGTCCCGGCGTAATTGGATTAACGAACAGATAAGGCATTCTCGAGTGCACGCGAGTCTGAGAAGCCGGTTGCAGCCACCGCTGCAATAGAGCTCCAGGCCCGCAAGCGTCTTTTTCCTAAAAAATAGATGGAAAAATAGAAGAAAAAGAAGAAGAAGAAGAAAGAAAGAAAAAAAAAGAAAAAAAAGAGCTGCCTGCCTCCGGGTGGTGTATATAGCGCACAGAGCCAAGCTCTTAATTGGCCGGCCGCCGGGATGAAGCCACGGGGCGGGCCCGCAGTGGTGGCGGCAGTGGCAGGTACACCTCACCTGGGTATCCCAGCCGCAAAGTGAGAGCCGTGCGACGGGAACCGGCCCGAGGGCTCGAGAGGAGGAGGAGGGCCCCCGGCATCCGGCCCCAGCATGGGCCCCAGCTCGGGCCTGGTGACGCGCGCACTGCTGCTACTGCTGATGCTGTTACTGCTCCGCCCGCAACCAGTTCGAGCCCTCGCCGCCAAGATGAAGACCAATCCCAAGGTTGTGCAAACCAGGTGAGTACGTTACGTTATCGCGGGCTAGCTGTTTCGACGCACCGTGTGTGTAAGTGTATATTTCTAATAAAGCACACGCGCGGCTTCTTTTTTTCAAATGGGTCTTCCATGATGTCCCGCAGGTACGGCAAAATACAAGGCCTCGTCGTGTCCTTCGAGAACGCCAAGTCCCTGAAGTCGATCGACGTCTACCTTGGAGTGCCGTACGCCACGCCACCCACCGGTGGCAATCGTTTCTCTCCGACTCGAGCGCTTAGCCCCTGGGACGGAAACAAGTGAGTCATTAATCATCGTACACCGGTAGCTACCTACCTATCCCCCCTTTTACTTTATCCCTGTTCGTAGTATAGCGCTCTTTTTCCATTCGCAACTTTCCTTCTTTTTCTTCTTCTTTTTTTTTTTTTATTATCACTTGCGTCTTGCTATGCAAAAATTCCAGTTCCAGAGTAATGCGTAACCACATTTTTTGCTCCAAAAAGTTTCAGCTAAATTTTCGACAGAAACAATAAATTTTTCAAAAGGAAAAAATGAATGTGTAGCTAGCTAAATGTTACGTATTACTTTTAATTTAAAAACAAATGAAAAAATAAATAGTTCAATACCTACACTTTATTCGATTTTTTATGTGAATTTTTGTTTTTAAATGAAAAATACAATTCATACGTATTATAATATATACTACGTATTATGTGCATTTTTTCTAAATGAAACATAAATTTCAGACTGGCGGATAAGGTGGGACCGGTTTGTCCGCAAAAGCTGCCGGACATTTCGAATGAGCAGGAGACGCTCGATCATATGCCTAGAGGCAGGCTTGAGTACTTGAAGAGGATATTGCCGCATCTGCGCAATCAAAGTGAAGACTGTCTGTACTTGAACATTTACGCTCCAGCAATGGGTAAGTCGATGAAATTTTGGACTTTAATATGAAGGGATATATATGTGTATACAAGTACATTTCGGTGCATTTCGCTTCAAAAGGAACTTTTCAATGCTCAATCCGGCAAGATGTATAATTTAGCAATTCAGAGAAGCCCGAAAACCGATTTTTGTTTTATTTTTAATGATTAACAACAATAACAAAAAACAGCAGCGCATGCAAAAATTTTATGTTAATATAATGGCAGGCATTAATTAAGACGATCCCAGGATAATTAGCCGCCGAGACACGCTGTTTTCATCTTTCAACTACGCTACACGAAAACTCACGTTAATTAGAATAGCGTAGGTATCAGTGTTTATTATAAAACTTTTCAACAGATTAAATTTATTAAGCTACATGAGAAATGCCTTCGTAACGTAATTTAATTTTCGTCGCTGACTAGTTAAGCGGTATGCTCGGGAATTCCAACAAACTCTACCGCTCTTTCCTCCCCCCTCCCAACCCGCTTGAATTTTGTATATATATATATATATTATCCTGAAATCGGGAGCAACGCATTTCCATCCGTCCCGCATGCATCGATTTATCGATTAGCCTCCCTCATTTTCCAGGGCCATTTCATCCAGCGACGGATGTATATTACGTCTGCGCCTCCCTTCCACCCCTCCTCCCCCTTACCCAGCGCTTATCCCCCACCTTCTCCTGCCGCACAGTCATCTTCTTCTGATTCGTGTCCTCCTCCTTCTCTCGTCTCCCTTCTGCTGCCTAGTCACTCATCGCAACTACTCGGCGGACCGATTCTCCATCTTCTCTTCTTTCTCTATCTCTTATCTCTGGCGGCTAATCTGCCGAGCTTCGATCTCTAACAATAGTCTACCCCCCCGCCTACTACTTCTCTACTCTCCATACATTTCTCCATATTTCGTCTCCCCTGACACTCTCTTTCACTCTTACCCGCACTTTCCAGCACTTTCTAGCACTCTCGTTCAATTCATCATTTGCTAAATTGTTAAATGCAGATTATGTTATAGGTATGCGCATTAATTGTAATAATTACAATAAGTAAAAATAATAATAATAATAATGAATGGGCTGAATGACTGTAGTAGCATAAAAAATGTTTATTTATTGAGAAACGAGAGAAAGATGAGAAAGAGGAAAGAGAAAGGGCAGAGATCATTTTAAGATTTAGTCACGTCAAACTTTGAAAAACTCTTCTTCTTTTTAAAAAATAACGAAAGTGCAGCAAATTGCGATTTGTTGCTCGCAAAAAATAATACATGGTGGTATTGAAGAAAGCGTGGAAAGTGATGGAATTCCCTACTCTCTATACCATTCCTTTTACTACTTCCTCGGCTAGTATTTCGATCTACACATAACGCAAGAGTGAATTTTCTCGTTAACTTATTTAAATGTAGGGGAAAGCCTGTGCTAATATTTACGGGACGCCCAGGGACTTGCAGATTGAAGGGTATTAGCGTGAAAAAGTAACTGGAGAGGGAAAGAGGTCGAATAAATGTGGAAACACGTATGCATAGGGTATAGCACTCAAATATTGGCGAGTGAAACAGTCCAAGAGTCCGCAACCAGCGGCTTACTAAAAGCGCCGTTGTAATACGCATATAGAGCCAATCGAGCTTTATCTGAGCGTTTCTTTTTAATTATTATTTTTTTTTTTTTATTTTAATCGGATTTGCGGAAATTGAGATTCCAGCGTGTATTTTTTTCACACACTCCACTCTAACGCACGCACGCGTAGACATATTATGCAAGCAAAAGTTTGAGGGCGAGCTACGCACTGGTCATGCGTCTCTATTATTTATTTCACCCATTCCCTCTTCTCAGTCAGCCTCTATTTTACACACCGGCCTTATGGCTTCTTCTTGATTGCTTTTTCATCATCAATTTCTTGTATGTTTCTTTTCCCCATTCTTTCTATATTATATGTGTCCTCTCGCGCTCCCGAGTCTTTTGGCTTTTTCATTTTCCACTTCGGAAATGCCAGCTTCAAGTTTTCTCCACTCTCGTTGAAGGAGGGATTCGAGAGTTTTGATTGCATTGAATAAACAATTTTTTTCCTTAAATGAATTCTTATTTCTTTGTTCTTGTTTTATTTACTAATTTTTTTTTTTTTTTACTTTACAAAGTAAATATTTCAACATTGATATCAAATTGGCAATTTAATCGATAAAAATAATACTTGCCTTCGTTTAATAAAAATATTTCTTTCACACATTGTCGAGATTATATTGCCGCGATTAGGCGTGGCTATCAAAAGACGTGTAAATGTTAAGATGATTCGCATATTTCAATATTCCTATATGAAATTATTATGTTAAGACAGGCTGTTCATTGCACTAACCAGCTAATTTAAAATTCGACAACTTACGTTTTAAAAAGATTTAAAAATAAATATTTTAATATTTTACCAGAACAACCAGTCTAAATAATTTGCGGTAAAATAAGCTGTGCGTTTGGCTGCAGTTTGTACAAAGGAAGCCACGTAGATGCAAGTATTATTACCTAAATACAATAACAATAATCAAAAAAAAAAGGAAGAAAAAAGAGAGGAATAATAAAGTAAGAAATAATAACAAACTAAATGCAGATGGAAGGAGAATTTCCCTTGCACTAGGCACGCCTTCGTGTACCTACGCATTCTTGGAAATAAGAGTGTCGTGGTGAAAAAGGAGAAAATTTGCCTGAGACCAGAGAAATCCTAAAAGCACGCCGGTGCGGGCGTATAGTATATTTATTGGGAGCTAAAACAGACAGCAGGTCTGAAGCCGAGGGGAAGCCTAAGACGGACGAGGGAGAAGGAGGGTGGGGGGGGGTGGCAAATACGCGAGACACGAGGGCAAAAAATGCAGGGGTTAACAGAGGTAGACGAAGCAGGAAGGAGGCAGAAAAATAGGGAGAAAAGAAAGAGTCGGAAGAGGCAATAGATAAGGCGTGAGAGGCGCCCGCAAAGGCTGCCGGAAATTGAACGGCAGAGTGACGGAGAGAAGGAGAAAAAAGATAGATAGATAGATAGAAATACAGAGTAGGAGAGAGAGAGAAGAGGTAAAAAGCCTCCAAGAGTGCCCGAAACTCCCGGGAAAAACACGTGAGGCTCGGGTCTATATTGAATACTTGAAAATGTAAATCTCGAAGATGGGTAAGATGTGCTTGCGCGCTGCAGTCTGAGCCCGACTTGCCTATTTACTGCTTTTACCTTCTTACAATAATATACATATATACATTACAGACGTAAACACAAGCAGAGTAGATTACTCTCTCGTCGTATTTGAAATTGCGCTTAAAAATTGTAAGACCCGCCCAGCTGCTCCTTTAGTCCAAGGCAAATTTTTATATGCCCGCTCTTTTCTAACTTCAATTATTCAAATCTTCAGAATATTACATACGAGAGAGAGAGAGAGGAGAGCGCTTGTGTTTGTGTTTTAGGGCATGTATAAAGTGAAAAATCTGCTGCTGCTGTTGGCATGTCGCGCGATGGTCACACAAGCACGCGAACGTCAAAGCTTGCCTTTTCTCATTTTCTCTCTCTCTCTCTCCCATCCCCTCTTCCTCATCTGCCTGGCTTGCTTTTTAACTTGCTTACTTTTCTTTTAGTCTATGAAAAGGGGCTAAGGCTAAAAAAATCTTACACGCGAAGTAACTCGAGTGCTCGTGTTTTTCAGAAAATTTTTAACTGAAAACCATCTTTGACGAACTTTTGCGAAACATCGTATACCTATGTAACCGAAAGCATTTGCGTTTTAGATCAGAATGACCTAACCTTGTCATGGCTCATCTTATTAGCTGCACCTACTCTTATTTTACGTATCTCCAGCTCTTTTATCGGATGTCTATAACTTTCAAAATTTAGTAGAAACTTTCTGTCTCTTTCCTCCTCCTCTCTTTTTCTCTTTTTCTTTTCTACTGATTTTTTTCTTGTTTGTATGCCCAGCTGTAGGTACTATACACACTATTAGTACACATATGCACATTATGTGATGATAATGTCTTTACCACGCTCAAAAACTTTATGTATAATAACTAATGTAAAGTACAACAATTATTGTTTATCAAACGAATGATTAAAATATTTGATTTGAAGTACGAAGCTGAATTGGAATATATATATATATATATATATATATATATA
>JAPYZE010004197.1:0-11202 GCA_030522805.1 Leptomastidea abnormis
TTTTTCCTGACGTTACAATCTTAAACCAGCTTTCATGTTTTTTCTTTGAAAAAAATAATTATCAGTTCTATTATTATAATTAAGTAAATTTATAATTCAATAATTTCTATATTATTTTGAAATAATAATCAATCAAATGATGACATCAATTGTAATTTATGCACCAAGTATTCAATATACGAGCTGTAAACGTATTTTAGATTTGATAGTCCAATCCATTTCATTAAAAAGCTAATAAATCGATTCTACATATAAATTAAATGTATTATCGGCTATTCAAATAATATATGTATCATAAGTTATGTTAAGTTTTATACTGCGTTCACTACAGTATATTTATAAAATAAAATAAAACTGGGAAAAGTTTGAAAAAAAGTCTGATTTCAATGGATTATTTGATATTTAAGATAATTAGCCTTATCCATAAACTTAATAAAATTTCCATTGCATGATACAGTCATATTTAAAATCTATATGCTTGCAAAATGAAGTGTAAGCTAAAAAAGTTTTCACTGACTTTTCACATCAACGCAACTTTGTGACGCTTTGTATAGAAGCAAGTATAAGGTAAAAAAAAACTTGAGCAAGAGTAGTAGTAGCAATTGAGAGAGAAACGCAAGATAAAGAGATGAAAGAAGTAAAAAAATATTTTGTCGAGCGAACGTTTGAGTAGGCGTAGGTGAAAGAGGAAACGAGCGAGATATATGGAGAGCTGGGGCAAAGTATTTTAAAGCGAACTTGCAAAAGGGATGCCAGCTCGAGTAGACCATTGGCAAAGCTTTCTTTCTCATGCTAATCCGAGAGAAGCGTTGTATTGCGCGTGCAAGGACCATGCGCGTTCATGAATAGCTACGGTCAAAGACCGTATATATACGTATACTACACCAATTTACACATTCTCGACCGGACTCGTTTTCTCTCGCGATGCTCTCTGTGTATACGGTGCGAGTATCTATTTCTTAACTGCCTCTCTACCCTTTTTCCCTCTTCCTCTCACCTGGAGTACAACCTATTTTCAAAGGTTTAACTGTCAAAGAATGCGATGGGGCTGCACCATGCAAAAGCAGCCTTGGAGAAATGCCGATGCTTTATTGTGTTAGCTGCATCCAGTACTCTTGCAACGACTTACTTCTCCGGAAGGGGGTGATAAGTCAGCCAGTGCAAGGGTTGTACACCCTCGTCTTGCTCCGGCTCTTTTCTTTCTCTTCTGCCGCGCTCATCTGTTAATCCTCTCTTTTCTATTTCCGTTCATTTATCTCTTTCGGAGTAAGGCACCTATGCCTTCGCCTCTTTCCTCAACTGCACATTCTCTCTCTCTCGCTCACTCTCTTACTACTTCCCTCGCGTGCTTTTAACCTTACAATTACAGCTTGTGCTTACTTGCCTCCCTCTTTTCTTCTTCCCGAAATTACACAAGATCGTATCCTCAATGTATCTAGCTCAAAAGTGCGCGGCCTTGCCTCCTTTTCTTCCTCCGGTCCCTATACTCTTACTATCTATTTTCCTCTAGTCTTATTTTCTCTTGTTTGTTTGTACAAAACTAGTGATTAAAGTTGAGAGAAAAGAAATAGGATCGCAGAAGATGTCGGAAATCGTCTTTTGTTGTACTACTTAATTATTGGTATTAACGTGTTAGATTAGGATGATAATCGGGATAACGTGACAGTCACTTAGGAAAGGAATCAGGGGGAAAAAATTAGAGTTTGTAGACTGGCTGTAATGATGCCAATTAGAAAGAGAAGGTTAAATATAATTTGCACGCTTTGATGTGGTTTGTCGACTTAAACTTGTCAAGATACTAAAAACGAAAGCAGACCGCGATCCATAATAAAAGATTAAAAATAATATTTTCAAGTAAGTAAAGGTTTCATACGACTTATTTAATTGAATTATCATATCAGTTTAAAAGATTTCAATTCTTTGTATTAAAAAAAATATATAATTGTTTTTCCAAACCTAATTAATTGTCCATCATTAATTACGTAGTAAAGGTTTCGTAAGCAATCAAATCCTTGGTTTAAATTAGTTAACAAAGTGACATAAAAAAGCTGGTAAAATAGATTTAATCAAGTTTACAGCTTATAAAATGTATTTATAATACTCGTTTTATCTCATCAAAGTCATTTTGCACAATCACATTTCAAATGTCATTTGATATGTTGTTCGTAGCTCATGCACCTAAATGACAAGCTGCTTTTTGTATCTTTTCGTTCATTTTTTATCACACATTTAGTGAATTAAAGATTGTTAACAATTTGAACAAATGTCATTTTACAGATTTATATTATTGGATCATGAATTTCATTACACAAGAGTTATCAGTATTCATATTCGGGTATTATTATTAATAATAAATACTCGACCTAGATTGGTTTAATGCTATGTAAACTGAAGGGTTAACACCGCATATAGAATACCTGTAATGAACGTTGCAAACAATAAAAAGTTAAATGGACTCTTAACAATATCAAAACAGTAAATGGCGTTAATTATTCTTAGTGAGATAATTACGATGCACTTTATGTATAAGTATTAATAACATAGTAATGCTATTGAATAATAATTGTCTATATGAAATTGATGACGTCACTGAATTTAGATGTCAAATTTGTTAATTCAATTGCACCTAAAGATCAAACTCCTTAAATATATTTCAATAATAAAAAAATATATTTTATTTCTATTAAAATTCTATGGTTGACTGAAAATAAAATTGCATCCGATTTTCGCTTATCGTACACAAGTGATCCGTTAAATTACAACTGTAATCCAACAATTGATGATCACCAGTTAGGCGTGCAAGCCACTTGCGGCAGCTCCGCGTGTATTACTCCTCAATCTTACAGCGTATGGGTGCAGCTACGTCCACATCTACGAGTTCCATCATAACCCTTAACGGCGCCACGTACCGTCGTAACTTGGCATCTGGGATACTCTGGCTGCTAGTGCCGACATAATCGCCCGGACGGGATTACGAAAGACGCGAGAATGTTCGCTAGCCTTAACCACCACTCAGTACGTGCACGAATAATCCGGATTACGAGGTGTTTAAATATTTATCGGCAGCGCATTAGGGTGACATGACTGCTTCTCTCTGGGCTTTTTGACTCGCTACAGAAGATTGCATGAACGGATAGTACACATTTTCCATTTCTCTCGAGTTCTCTTTTTGGCTGGACTAGCTCGGAAACCAAATTTTCAGAGATACGGAAAGGCCACAGTATGTGGTTACAATTACCGCGTCGTGGTAGGCCGACTCCGAGTTCAAAACTCAACGGCTGTGGACGATTTTTCGCAAATCTGTGGCGGTCTGGTGGCTGAAAAAAAGAGACTCCAGAGAGTTGCAACCCTTGACTGGTTTCTGCGGACTACCTCATGCGGATATCTCTGGACATGGTTGAGGCTGATGTTGTGGGAGTGCTTGGGTTGCGCGTGGCCGACCAATAGCAATGTTTTCGAAAATTGTCTAATTTAGTTGTTTGGTATTGTGGTGAGCCATTAATTTACAACCCAATCACTTTTGACTTTGTTACATATTGCAGCTATAAAGTTAATCTATTTAGTTTTTAAATTTAAAGGCAATAAAATCATATTACATTTAAAGAGATAAATGTATTGATATAGTAATTTATTTCTTGCACACCTTTTTAATATAAAATGAACAATATTTAATTATATGAAAAAAACATGCATAATAAGCCGTTATATAATTAAAGAAATAATTAAAATTAATTCCGCACTAAGCTCTAGATCTAAAGTTTTTCTGGTCTCTTAAGGCATACACTTAAAAAGCAAAATTGTAGGTCGGATAAAAAATCAACGTGGTACACTTTTTCTACTTTATGTAACAAAGTATGTTCATATACTTTATAAATCATCTTCAAAATTAAATGAGATTCTTTTATGAAATTCTTATTCTTATAAATGCTAATTGAGATAAAAATTTTTGGTAATGATTTTCAAAGTTGTTGTAACAGGTGTGATATAAAAATTTATAAATAATAATTTTTTTTCGAAGATTTTTTTACCTGAGTATATTTAATTAGCAATGAATAGAATAATTTAAAGTTCTATTATATTTCATTAAATTATGATTACTATTGGATTTTACAGTTTTCAAAAAACGTACAAATCATCAAAAATTAATAAAACATTCTGACGGATTTTATCACAAATTTATACTTAAATTTTCCTTACTTGTTAAATCAATCCAAGATACAAAATCACCGCGATGAAAATCTGCTTTTTATTTTTTGTCTTTACAAGATCGAGCATCCTTCTTTATTTTGTTTTACAATGAGAGGCGAAAAAAAGTTTGAAATCCAAGATGCAACTAAGGTTCCTTGAGCCATGTTTATTGAGTCGGCTGATGCTTAGAATTGAACTCTTGCCTTTGGATGACGAGACTCGCACTCTACCAGACCACTCAAGACTCTTTAACATCATGCTTCGAATAATTAAAATCTATTATAAAATTAATAGTTTCATATTAATAAAATTCATATGAAAAAATACATTTTTAATGTATGAAATTAAAACATTTTGATACATATATATTGGGCTATTATTTTTTTTTTCATTGTTCAAGTATTTAAACCTCTTTTTGGAGGTATCTTGCAAAGAATACTGCGCTAAGCGATTATATTATCACTTCCAGTTATTCTAGTTATGAAATAGTTTTATTTCACTTTTATTCAAAGCAATAAGCGTGAGTTAAATTAAAGATGCGTAAATGACTAGGTTGAGTTGATTTGTAATATATTCGCAAGTGACAATAAATATAAGATAAAATAAAATTGGAGTATATATAAACGTTTTAAAATAATGCCAGTCAAACATAAAGTATTCAACTTTGAAATGTTAAGTTTTTTATTTTTTGCGTTATGCTTTTGCAGCAGTACGTTGTTAACTCTTCAAGAAAATTTGGTAAGAAAGATGAACGAACACTTTTTTGAGTTGATTTTAATGAATATAAAATAAATGACAGTTATTCTGAAATTTAGAGATTGAAAAAAATTTTATGTTAAATACGTAAACCCTGTTTTTTATAGACTTTATCTTACACTCAATTCAAATATTATTAAACAATATCTGAACTGTTTAGTTTTGCAATGCTATAATTAATCAAAACTTTTACTTTTGAAAAAAATGAGACGACAATTCACTTTCCCTTTTTTTGATAGAACGACAACGAGATTTTAACATCTTTTCTGCAGTACAAATTTGGATCTAATTTAGTTTCTACAAGTAATTATATAAATTTAATAAATTTTATCTAAAAAAATATAATATTTGTTGATAGCCAATTTTTGTTTTGAATACATATGAAAAAATTGTTATTCTAGATTACAAATTTGCAAAATTATTGAACCATGTTTCAAACAGATCAAAAAGAGAAACACGTATGGTTGAATTTTTAGTAGAAGGAAAAATAACTAAAATTAGCTTAACACCAATTGAGTATAATGTATTAACTTCATCCATACCCATATGGATGGCAGAAACTGAGAAAAATTATCGAACTCAATATAAAAAACTTAGTGGAGTAAAGTATTCACAATCTTACCAAAATAAGTTTAGTCAATTCAGAATACTAAAATTGTTATTGATTTGCAGACATCCACTTATCCAGATGGAAATTTCTACGAAAATTTTAACAGTAAAGCTATAATGTATAAAATAGAAAGGAACGGTCAAAACCATTATGTAAGTAATTTTTCTAAGATGATATAAACATTCATACTTTTTATTGATATATTATCATAGTTTTACTATAGAAAATTTTAAAGAGAAATTAGTTTTCTTGTCTAGGATATAAAGAAGGGCTTTTAGATTGAGTGGTGACCCTTAAATTGAGAGCTGGTCATATCGGCCTCAAAAACTATGTAATCACACGAAAGTAAAAATTCTTACCCTTAAAATTCGGAAACTCTTTTTTAACAAATCAGGCGTAAGCAAACAAATTTTTTTTTAAATAAAGTAACTTTTTTAATACACCTAGCATAAAGCTTCGTTTTGAGCACGCTTTGCAAATATTGTACATGCAAAATCGAGCTTTACGTGTGTTTTATCAAAAAATATTACTTGAAAAATAGATTTGTCTCGTATGAACATTTCGTCGAATCGAAATACTATTAGGTCCGCTAAACAAGATTTGTACTTTTTTACGCTTGCTGGGCTTGAAATTTAACACTTGTAACTTTAGAGTAGAGAAGAAAGCGGATTGTAATCTTGCATCTCTACGCCACCAACTACACATCAGAACATCAGAAAGAATGACATGTTCATTTCAGTAAAGCGTATACGATTATTTACCATACTCCGACAAAAGTTTGTTCTCTAAAAAAAATTACCATACACATTTGTATTAAAATTTAATTGTTTATATACTGATTAATTCTATATTATGGTTAAGTCTTTTTCATTTCAAATTTTAGTTTGGTATCTATGGAGAAGGTCATAATACAAAAGTAATTCAAACTCTTCCTGATAATTTAAAATTCTCTCAACAAACAAATTACAGCGATTACGTTGTCTCTAATTCTAATGATACAGTCCAAATAATTGTAAATTTACCCAAAAGTGATGGTAATTTAAATAGAATAAAATACGTTTACTTTGCTACGTAACAATGAACAAAATTTAATTTTTATTCTTAGCCATAAACTATACATATCTTTCTGAAAATTATGGAATGACTAAAAAACCGTCTGATGTTTTATATCCAAAACTTCTAATCGTTGTAGATTATGATTACTATCAGTAAGCATTAATACTCAGTTTAATATACAACATTAGCTCATCTATTTATTAATTTTAAAAAATGCAATCTTTAAATACTAAAAATAACGATTTTTAGAAAATTTGATGGAAATGTAAACAACATACTACAGTACATATCGATATTTTGGAATTCAGTACAGTTAAAATTCAGAGAAATCGAATTTCCTAAAGTTAAAATTATGATTACAGGAATTATTATAGCAAAGGTAATAATTAATACATTGTATTAATTTCTTTATAAACTAATTAATGTTTTTCATATAATTTAGGATAAAGATGCATTGAATGATGTACTTGTCAAAAGTTCTCGGGATCCCATGAGTGTAGATATGGGTCACTTATTAACTAAAGGTCCAGTAATCTTTCGATTATTTGGCCAAGACAAACACTTTATTAATTTTGATAATGTAATTATAATGACAAAGTAAGATTTTATGTTATTATTAGAACTTGAAAATATTTCAAAATATTATAAAAATTAATATGTAACAAAAATAAAAATTTTTTTTAGTTTTACTGCATTTTTGCACGGTTCCAGACATTCAGGTACTTGAAACATTTTTCACTCATTTTGCTTTCTGAAAGAGAAAGCGTTGTAATGGTAAAAAATTTCGAATCGGTTTTTTTTGTTTTCTCGACGTTTTAAAGAGTCCTGAACTCAAAAAACGCATTTTTAAAAAAAGTGTATGCATGTAAGTGTTTAAGAGTGTATGTGTATGTGTGTATTTGACGATTTTTTGGCACACGATAACTTTCGAAGGAATCAAGATATTGACTTGAAATTTTGCACACACATTAGCTAGGTTTATGTTACTTAAGAACTGATAAAATTTTGGAAATGATAAGATGCTTAAGGGTGTTTTTTCATGAAAAATGTATGTTTTTTTTAAGGCAAAAAAAAACAAATTTTTTACTATCAAGATTAATTGTAGATGTTTAAAGTTTATACTGTTTTTTGGATAATTATTATATAATTTATACTTTGGTATTGATTTTTATTTATTAAGGTTGTAAAAGACATTTATTCAAGTGCTTTTTTAACAAATTTCAATTTTTTGAGTTTCTCTCTAAATTTCTTTGAGTGAAGATGGCTCTGTTTTTTCTAGTCTTCGAGTGAAATTCACTCGAATTGAGTGAACGGTAACTCGAAGACTAGAAAAAACAGAGCCACTCTTTTGATTTTGAGTGAAATTTTCACTCAAAGAAATTTAGAGAGTTGATATTATTTTCATGGTTTTCTGGATCGTTCTTTACAAATATTATATTTAAATTAATAAATTTTGTTAACTGGATCTTATTAAAGGTGTTTTTGATCAAAAAGTACCTTATTTAACTGCTTTTATCATGGAGTACTTAAGTGTGATATCATGAAAATAGATTTATCTTTTAATTTGTACAACATAAATTATTTGGCAAGCCAATGCTATTGAAAAAGCACTGACTTAACGAATGATCAGTTCCTTTGATTTGATTGCAGTGTTTATTGGTTACTGATCAGTTAATTTTGAGATTGTAAAAAAAATAAAGGTTTTTCTGATTTTTTGAGAAAGCATTCTGCTAATGCAATTAGCATCGGTTTTTTTGTATTGTTTATATATTAAAAAATTTTTATACAAAAATTTGTGAAATTGAATCCTGATCATAAATTTTCTAAATATTGTAACTTAAATTAAATAGTGCTTGGTAAAATAGATGATTAATTGATAACGCAAAATTATGTGGGTCGCGAACGCCAGGGCTCAAGTCTGAGATCAGAAATACGAGTGCTTTAACTACTGCGCTATAAACATGGTATAAAACTATGTTACTCTTATCACCAATTTATATTATTTAGGCGTGTACTAACCAATTACTTATTGTTAGTTACAATCTATGTCTTACTATTTATTGCATAAATTAATTCATATACGTTTAATATTATTTTTTTTTATAAATAACATTATCTAACAGGTGTTGCATCTAATGGTGATATATGTTCTAAGAATATTACTTTTATCTCTGATGACGTTAATTTTAACGGAATTCTCACAGCTACACATGAATTAGGACATACGTAAGTTCTAAAACTTCTTAAGTAATTTAGTAATCTTCATTTTCATTTTATATTTTGTAATGTAGACAATTTTTATATAAATTGTACCTGTATATTAAAATTTTTTCAAACCAAATATATTATTTTTAACTGTACAAAATTTTTAAATATGTAGTACAACGTATTTTTTTAATTTAATACATTTTTAGTCTTTTTATGAAACACGATAAAACATTTCAAACTGTTAAGTTTGGTTCAATTATGCATGGTGCTAATTATTCAGCTGAATCTTTTTATTGGACAAAAAGTAATATAGAACAACTTAAATTATTTGCAACGTAAGTATATGACTTAACAGACTAAAAACTTTAGCAAATAAATATTATTTATTTATAAATTAGTTATTTTAATATATTGTTTATAATCTTGTTCCATTGTTCTTTTTAATTATTATAAATATGTTATAGAAACTATGCATTTGAACTTTTAAATTGTTACTCTTATTTTTATAAATTATAATCAAAAATTTTTTTCAAGGCTTCCGGAATCATGGTGTTTAGATCAAACTTCTAGAAATACCTGATTAAATTTAAAGACAAATAATTCACTTGAGAATGAAAAATTCACTTTCTAAATGAATTAGATGAAACTATTATGAACTGTGCATTAAATAATAGCGAGATAAAAATATCTCTTAAATAAATTATAAAATTAATTGATTTTCTGTTACACTTTTTCATTACACTTTATTTATCATAAAAAAAATCCACTTATTACTAAAAAAAAATAAAAAATTATTAAATAAATTTCTCCTAATTTATGTTAATTTCCTCTATCTAAAGATTTATTAGTTAATCAATGAAACAGTTTTTGATGCGAGTTCGTTAAAAAAAATAAAATAGTATTTTTCTTTTTTAATACGCTATTTACAAAACAATTGCAATGTTAAATAAAAAGCCTCTAAATAATCGAAATAGAAAATTATTAAAGTTTATTTTTTGGCTTAACAACAATCTCAAAAAATGTTACGTATAAAAATAGGAATACATTTGAGAATACAATGTTAAAAAATAATTAAGTCGCGTACTATTATACATTTTCTATATTCCAGCAACAAATTTCAAAGTAAAGCTTATTAAAAAATTTTTTCAAAGTCAAAATTATTAATAATCTATTAAAACAATTGAATCTTCAGAGCCAAGCTGTACATTTAGTATCTTCTGATTTGAAATTCTTGCCTTGTTTGAACGTTGCACTTTTACTTCGCTAGAATGAAAATATCATACAGAACAGCAATCTACTGTCTCGCACTTGTATTAAAAAATACATACAATTCTTTCAATTTTAGATTACTGTTCAAGAACTTTTTTTATTATTAAGAGTTTTAATAATTAATAATTAATAACAATAGATTTTTATTAAGATTATTTTAAAATATTTATTTTTACAAAAATTATTTCATTACAATTAAAATTAAAAAACAATTAAATTAAAGTACTTCAATTAATAAGCAAAAATTGATGAAACTTATTAAATATTCATTAAAATAAGTGATTGAATTTTATAAATTTGTATTTTAATGACTTTTAATATACTAAGATAAAAAATTATTGAATATTTTTTATAGCTATTAGAACAGCTGTCATAGAAATAAAAATTGATCAAAATCTTACGATACAAGGTTCTCTTTATAATAATCTATGCATAAAATATCTAGTATATATTTTTTTTATTAATAATACTGAATTTTTTATTAACTTTATCCAGTGATACGTGACCTGAAAATATAAAATATATAAAACTAAAGGTTGTTGTATTATTTCAATAGACAACTCAAGCAACAGCATCACTAGCTTCATATTTTTTTTTTTTTTTTTAGAACCTTACTCTAATTAATATTTTGAAAAACATTTAATTTATTCATGTTCTTTTTTAAAATTATAACTGTTCTTTTTTAAAATTATAGCACAACTGGATACAAAAAATTTTAAATTCATAAATTACTGATTTTATTAAATTTCTAATATATCCACGTGTGATCATAAATGTCAAATGAAATGAAGTCGTACAAAGAATATAAATGTGTAGGTTGTTATAGTGATGCTGATGAGAACCGTAGTCTTACACGTACAATACGCTAATGGCATATCTCTCAAACAAAATTTTGAACTTTTTATTTTATGTTCAATCGCATTTTTTTATAATCTCAGAAACATATAATTAATATATAAAATTAATACCTGACAAATACGAAGTTTTATATCTTAAAATGTTGAGTAACGTTTTATTGTTTGCGTTATACTTTTGCAGCACTGTACAATTGACTCTACAAAAAAGTTTGGTAAGAAAATTATAAGAAATTTTTTATAATTATACTGAATGTTTTT
>JAPYZE010004198.1:0-11198 GCA_030522805.1 Leptomastidea abnormis
TCCTGGAAGACTAATTGTATCCGTTCCATTTCTCATCATATCTTCAATCATTTTGGCAAACACATCATTCCTGGTGTACAGTACGATTTTATGAACATTGAAAATTTTATCTTCAACGGCAAGTTTTATGTCTGAATAAGTTTCATTTAAAAAAATATCATTCATATTTTTCATTAGCTGATTATCATTTGTGATACTTTCGTTTTTCAAAACCAAATCACTGGTGTCCATATTATCTTCTGGTATCATATCACTATCGCTGTCAGCATCATCATAATATTCATCTCGGTCTTGCTCTTTAAAAATTATTTTAATGTGAACAGAGTAAACTGGTCTATTAGGAATTCTTACATCTTCAAACTCTCTTTGAAAATGACATTTGTTACCTGTAACGCGAAGGAATGAAAATAAATAACAGCCCTTGTCTTTTTTACCAAAAGCAATGTTAAATTTAATTTTTTCTGGACGAGACGATTTACTATCTTCATCAAATTTCAATGTCAAACTAACATCACAAGCACATACTAAACAACCATCTTCGTCAATTTCATAATCAAAACTGAGTACGGAAATTTTTAGTTGGCAATTTTTCCAAGTATCATTTAAATCAAACGGAGCAGTTGTCATAATTTGTCCTGCTTTGTAATCAAATGAAAAAGAGCAATATGAACTTTTATGCTTGAGATTATGTATAGCAGCCATTATTTCTGAAATGTCAAAAGAAATATTTTATATTATTAAAATCACGACAATAAGTAAAGAAGCCTCAAGGCTTTGCCTCGGACATTAATAATCTGGTGATCTGGAACCTTCTTTATAGTTTAGATCCTTGTAATATATTATATTTTTATTGTAGGTATGTATATAATTGTATTTTTGAGAAATAATTATTTTCGTAACAAGGGCGCAAAAGGCATCATTCCCGCACGAGTTGTGATCACCACGCACGAGAGTCATCGGCGAAGCCGCACGAGTGTGCAGACCGCGATCCCACGAGTGCATGTAATTGGCACGAGTGGTGATCGGCGCACACGAGTCGACGGCGAAACCGATGACGAGGTGCGCGGGGAGATCACACGCGGAAGAGGGAAGTCTGCGCCCGAGTTGCGAACATTATTTTTTGCAATTTCAAAAACCGTGCGACAAATTACTCTTTAGCGCACGAAATTGCGAACAAACATTTTTTGAAGATTTTTACGGACTTTTTTGTGACTTTTTCGAGTGCGTAAAGCCCCTCGCAATTTGCATAAAGCAGTGCTCGTATCTTGGGCGTAAAGATCGTTTGACCTCGTGTAGTCGTATATAGCGAAATAGTCGTATAGCCACTCTTAAAATCGATCTTTTTCTAAAGAAATCGGTTGTAATCAATTAAAATCGATGATATCGGCGAAATCGCTCTCCACAGAAAAATTTTTCACAATTCTGAGAAACGTTTAGCGATTTCACGCGATTTAAAATAGATTGAAATCGGTTGTAATCGATTTGTAATCGGTTAAATTGATGTGAATTGGTCGAAATCGTTTAAGCGAGATTTAAAATCACTGTAATTGCTAAAAATAGCTAGAAATCACTAAAAATCGAAATCAATTTCAGGAGGGAAAAGCCCCCTTGCGTATAGCTGATTCTCGACTAGACGATCATCACTCAGCCTAATAGTCTTACTTTGAACTTTCGCTACTAATATAGTAGTTTTATCAAAATATTTTTCAATTCACTTATAAAACATTTGATACATTTCATGTATGCAAAATTGAACTTGACGTGTGTCTTATTAAAAAAATATTGTTCGATACTCGCTCAATAAATAGACTTTTTTTGTCTCGAAAAATCTAGGGAACCTTAATTCTTTCTCGAAGCCAACGAACTATGTGTAGAATATAGCGTCGGTTAGTAGAATATAGACTCTTTTAATAAAGTAATCAGGGTAATTATTATAAGTAGCAATTTACTCACCTACTTTCTGCAATATTAGTTTATAACAAATATATATCTAGAAAATTTTGGAAAAAAAATATCAGTATTTATAGTTATTATATTAGAGAAACGTGAGACAGAAAGATCTGAACTGATCGTATGACGCACGCAGAAAAAGCACCAGGACCCTTTTCTATATTTCAAGTCTTTCAAGTTTTTCTCTTCTACTTTCTCAAGCAGGAAGGGGAGAAGAAGCTTCTTAAAGGCGTTTGGACCCTATACGCTTTTAGACCCTTTGTTTCTATCTTATTCTATCTCCCCGCTCTAATTTATATTAGCGTTTGCGAGGGGAGATTAATAAAAAAAATGTAATAATAAAAGAATAAATTTTCATATATGTTTTTGCTGTCATGAGTTATACTGTAATGCAAAATATTTTATTGTCAAAAAATTTTTTTTTTTCAAAACCACTTTTCATTTCTGTGCCTATGATAAAGTGTAGATGTCGTCGATCTATTTGATGTGATTAACTTAGAATAATTACCTAGTGTAAAATTTTGAAATGTACACACAAGTCAAGTATCTATTTTCGAGCAAGTATCGAACAATATTTTTTGTAAAATTTAATATAGCTTCAGTATCCTTTAATTGCTAATAACAATATTATAATTTTTAATTAACTGAAGTTTATCCATCAATATTTTAGAACCTCGTTTTTTTCCTGAACACTCTTGAAAATTTTAAAAACTTTTATTGTAAAATTTACTTCATTTGTTTGTTTACTCACATCTTATTGACTTCTTTATTTATACAACTTTTGAATCAGATTAAAAAATTTTAATTGTATAAACACTGGATGGCAACAGCTGTTTTTATCATGCATATCTATTTAATTCTTCTATTAATTTGTTAATTATTAAAAATAAGGTTTTAGTATCTAGTATAATAAATAAAAAATTTAAGTACTAAATTGCCATTTGATAACCAAACATTGAATAAAATAGTATTTATAAAAAGTTGTTATGATAAAATTAATAACATTTTGATTTTTAAAATTAAAAGAGACTAAAACTCCAAAGCATAAGCTATATAAATCATAATTATCAAAATTTATAGAAATATCAATTTTTTTACTACTTTTGCATCTACTTGTAAATTCTTTAAGATTGATACACCTTGTACTTTCTTAGAATCTATACAGTTGGATTAACATCAGCTTCCAAATATTGCAGGTTTTCTTATTATTGCAGATTTTATCGCTAATTTTAGATTAATTCAATGCTCCTTGATTAAAATTTGCATTATTATGATAAAATGGTTAATTATTAATAAATAATTAAGGTTGGTATAATTTTATGTAATTTAAAAAAAATCGATTTTTTCTACCTTATATGGATGATTGATAGAAAAAAATTCTTCAGCAAAATAAAATTCTAATTTTATAAAAGTAATAAATTTATTATTTTTTTACTTAAAATATAAAAAAATTTTCAAGACACCATATTGAAGGTGTTACAATTTTACATTCAAATTAGTGATTCTCTGTGTTTGTAGCTAGAACATTTTGATTATCCTTCTAAAAAAAAAAGAAAAAAAAATTAACGATGTGCTATTTAATAAATAATTAGTATATTTCGACACGTATGGGTAAGTCAGTTTTTTAGCTTTGAGTAAGTTTTTTTCCTGAGCGAAGCGAGGGAAATTATGCCTCAACGCTAAAAATTGACTTTCCTTTCAGTGTCGAACGATATTTTATTCCCAGAGAGCCTAAAAATCATTTTCAAGTTGCGATTTTTAAGCTAGAGGGAATAAGATAAATTTAAAGATAAACAAAATAAACTTACATCTTTTAAAAAGTACAAATTAATCATACTCGTCGCTTTTAGCTGGATCTCAATATAATCATGCTTTTTTAATTCTTTCAACTTTTCTAAACCTCCGATTTTTTCAATTATCAAAACAACTTGATCCACTTGATACACTTTATGCGCCGCATTAAAAATGTTATCGATACCATCGAGAACAATTAAAACACACTCCCAATCTTTCGACATCAAAAGATTACAAAATGGTTTGAGAATGTCCTCGTGAATTAGTAACCCAATTTGAATAACTGCACCTTTAATAGTAAGATTCTTTATTGCTAATGCTGCTTCCTTTTGCGATTTAAAATCACCCTGAAAATCATTTTTAAGTTACGACAATTTAGTGCAATATAATAAAAAAAAAAATGTTTACAATATTTTTCAAACATACTTCTTGTAAGATTCGAACCAGAGCATTTAAGATGTTAGCCTCAAGAACTTGTTGAATTTGTTCGACGTCACTAGCCATGATATTACCAATCGTTCTGGCAGCTACTTCGACAATACAACCAAATTTGTGATATAATAGATCACGGAAGAAAGGTAAACCACCGTGAGCTATTACCATATTAATTAGTAATCTATCGCCTTTTACAATACTGCAAATAGTTTTTAAAGCATAAAATAATACAGGTATTTCCTGTAAAGTTAACAGCTTGATCAATTTTGGAACAACACCACATTCGACCACTGTCTGAATCTGTTCATAAGGACCATCGGTTAGGTATGAGAGAGCTCGGCAAGTATCACCTGTTAAAAAAAAATTACAATATAAGGCAAATCATACTTTTTTAAATAATATTTTTCACAAATAAGTTGAATAAAAAAATTCGTTTGAAATATTATTCAAAATTAAATATATTTTATATAAATCTTCGGGTGTTAAAAATAAATATAATTACCTAAAACTTCTGAGTCATTACAATCTAATAAATGATTTAATAACGGCAGAACATCTTTGAATTTCTTAAACGGAGGAGCGAGATTTGAACTTATACATAAATTAGCTAAGGTCCAAACGATAACGCGTACGAATGATATAGAAATTTCGGGTGTGATAAGTCGTATAATCAAAGGCAAAACTTTTTCTTGGAGTACAAGATCGCGTGCTCCAGGTCCATCACCAGCAATATTTCCCAAGACCCATACAGCATTTTCAACAACATTCACTGATGGAGATTTTAGTAGTTCGACCAAAAGTGGTATAACACCTTGATTAATGACATAATGTCTATGCGCTGAAGTACCAAACGTTATGTTTGCAAGGACCCAGCAAGCTTCAAATTGTAATTTAGAGCTGTAATTTTATAAAATTAGTCAAATAATTTTGATAATGATAAAAATATGATTTTATTAATTATATAATAAAAGAAAAACGAACCTGTACTGTGGTTTTAAAAATTCAATGCAAAGAGGAACAATTCCTTTGGCTATCATCTCATCAATAGGTGGATCTGTTTGTCTACTGAGCAACTCTCTGCAAGTCTGAGTTGCATGAAGTTGAATAATCTCATCAGGAGTCTTCATTCCTATGATAATTTCATCAAAGGTCAGATTAAGAACTGGTGACTTTTCACTTGGTGGGCTGAGAGGTTCATTATCATCGATTTTAAAATTATCTATTTTCTTGATGAGCTTGATCAAAAGATTGTCTTCATTTACTTTTAGATCCATTGGCAACTTGATACTTTTTTTAAAATTTTTAAAAATATTTAAATCAAATTAGAAAATTAAAGGAAAATAATTAGATATTAAATTTTTAATATTTTTTTATCACAATTGAACTCGCGTTAAAGTTAATATTTTAAATAGTAAAAAAAAATTAGAATCAAGTAAAACTGATTTTTTAAGTTAAACTTATTAATAAAACTATTAAAATTAAATTTTCACATGAATTTTCTACTTATAATCGTACTATACTATTATAAATTTCAATTTAAACAAATGTTACAAAAACTGTTCAACAGATCAAAAACTTTCATTTTGGCAAAATTTTGAAACTATGTTATAAAATCATTGGCAGATTGCTTTTTTGTTAAAATAGTCTTATTATATAAAAATAAAAATTTACGTCTATATTTTATGTACAATTAAAATTATATATTTTATAAACTATAAAATACAATTAAATTTCCTAATTTTTTCAAAAATTATGTTATAGAAAAAATATTTTTTAATTTACATTGATTTTTTGCATTTAGATCAAGTCGACGCTATATCTATACTGATAGAAGTTTGCTAAAAAATTGCTATTTCACTTAGCACGTATCAATGCATTTTCTAAATTTTTACCATTTTTATTAAAAAATTTTGCCACGAAAACGAGTGAATTTTTTTTACAAATATAATAAAAATTTAGAAAGTATATTTATGTTTAAGAATTGCTTAGAGAAATAGTAATTATTTTAGCAAACTTTTATCAGTGTATAATGAATATTTCTTCACAATATTACCTTGAAACTGATTTCTACAACTAACATTCATGGAAAATGCAAGAAATAATAATTTTTTTCCTAGATTTCAAAGTATCCAGCGATATAAATTTTATTTAATTAAAGTTATTAAATTTTTTTAAAGTTATTAAGTTTGGTTTGAGTTTCTTAAATTTAAACACTAAAAATAAAAATGATCATCGACGATGACGACGATACTGGCAGAAAAAATACCTTTGAGTATTTTATAAAAACTAAGATTATTTAAAGTACTTTCATTTAATGAAAATTGTTACCAGTTATAGTGAAGTTACCAGAAATAGAAATGCTGCCTTATTTAATAATATAAGTAACATCGAACCGTGTCATTCATAGCTACTCAGTAAAATACTAAACTTTTTCATCAGACACTATATACCAGATGTGTTTCTTTCAGTAAATCGAAACCTGTGGTAGTCTTCTAAATTTTTTCTAAATTATCTGCATTCTATAATTTAAAAATTTTTTTGCATGCACGTGGCTTATTTTTATTATACGATAAAAATAAATCAGGGCTAAATTTTTTTTATTTAATAACAGTTTTTGATGGATGTATTTAAACTATTAACTTACATGTCAGTTGTTTAATAAAAAATATTTTACTTACATAATCAATTGTTTGACAATGGCGATTTTAAGTTTAAATTGTATTATAAAATAATAAAGTTTAAAAATAATCAATCGAAATTCCGTAAGTATTAAAAATGTGTTAAATAGTAATTAGCTTAAAATAAGCTTAGGCTACTAAAGAAACTATAAATTAAAAAAATAAAATTAAAATTTTTACAATACTTGAAATAGGTGAGACCAGGCTACAGAAAAATTCTCGACTGATTCTTCAACGCCAATTTTATCATTGTATTTAGCGTCTATGCTTTTTCCTCCCCCTTTTGATGTCATTTATGGTACCATATTGTACATTGTTATATACTACCAAGATATTTTTCCAGTCCACCAATATCAAAAGATTGAAAAGTGTCTTAAATATTTCACAAAATCTAAGTGCAAAATTTAATGTACAAATCTTTTTTTTTTTAAACCACGGATTCTGTTTGCATAAAACAAGTTCTGACTTCATAAATTTAACTCAAAATGCAGCTCTACATCTTACGCATATGTTAAGTTCTTCTAATGAATTATTTAATAAATTTAAAATTAATTTTTTAAACGAAAAATATTAATTAATGATGTGCGATTATACATCAAGTCATACTATTATTTTTGTTTTGTATTTTTATTGATTGTCTGAAGCTGAATATTTTTAAACTGTTAGTAAGGGTTCTTATTATTATTATTGTTATTATTATTATTATTATTATTATTTGTTCTATAATCAAATTGTAAACAAATTTTTATTTGACTTAAAAAGAGTTTAAATATAAAGAGCATTAATGTATTATAAAACTATCGCCACCAGCATCCTTTTACTTATGGTAATAATAAAAATTCTATAATTTTCTCTACAAGTGATATTGCAATAAATTTTACCATAAAATGTCTACATAGTCTACTTAAACACTTACATTGGTATGGGGATCAACTTTGGAACCATCATATTCATTGAAAAACTATAATTTTACTTAAATTATAAATATATTTGTAAAATAAATAAGACTTTTTGAGGATTTACATTTTTTTTTACTTAAATTTAATTAGTATAATAAATGTATTATTTAAATGCAACTGTTAAATTTTAAGCAATCTATTAATATCAAACAAGCTGCAAGAATAGTAAAATATTAATAAAATATGTGTCAAAGTTAACCTTCAACTGTGTACTACGCGTTAAGATATTTATTTATTTTAAAAGATAAAAGATATTGTATGAATGTAGCAATAAAAATTAAATTACTATTCAAATATTTTAAATTGTCTTTAAATAATTATATCCTAAGCTGACATTTAATACAACATATAAAATATTTTTAACTTAAAGCTTAAAATATCTTTTTGTTTAATCCTTCATGATTGTAGTTGATGCTTAATTTAAGCTATGTGTACCATTTTTTAAAAAACATATCAATCTTGCTAGTAGATCCTTATTAGTTTCAATTTTTTTATTTTTCTGGAGATTTTCAAGTTTATCTAGACCTTTGATTTCCATAATTATACGGACTACTCTATCTATTTCTCGCATTTCCTTGGCTGCAATTAAAATGTGGTTCATACCTTCAAGCACAAGCTTAATGCACTCACAGTCCGTTGACATCAAAAGATCGCAAAATGGCTTTAGAACATTCTTTTGCATTAAACACCCAATTTGTAGTAGACTTCCGCCATTTGCGATGTTCCTTATTGATTGCGCTGCTTCATTCTGTGATTTACAATTACTCTGAAAACAATTTTTCGATTAATCAAGTATAATGACAAAAAGCCGAATCAACAAAATTAAAAAATTAGCGATCTTTTTTTACATACTTTATTACTTATAACACATATTAATTGCGTTATGAAACCAGCGTCAATAACATGCCATATTTGTTTGACGTTGCCAGCAGTGATGCGGCTAATGATGCGGGCAGTTTCTTTTACTACGTTAACTTCTTTGTGGCACAGTAAATTTCGGAATAATCTTAGACCATCGTGAGCTATTACCGTATCAATCTGTAAATCGTCAACAGTTAAGATATTGCCGACAGTTTGCAAGGCCGGTGTAAGTACATTGGCATCCGTCAAGGCCAGCAGCTTAATTAGCTTCGGTACAACGCCGCATTCGATAACTGCCTGGATCTTTTCGCTGGAGCCACCAGTAAGGTAAGAAAGTGCCCTGCAAGTTATACCTGACAAAGAAAAAATATTTGTGCTAAGCAATCATTTTCTTTCAATTTCTAAAATTATTGTTCATTTAAGAAGCTGTTAAATATCAAAATTCAAGTAAATTCTTATTGAAAACTATATTTAGAAATAATTAATATGCTTAATAACAATAATGAATTATACACAAGTGCAAAAAAATTACCTAAAACACCTTTGTCAGAATAGCCCAGTAAACGATTTAATAATGGCAGAGCATCTTTAACAATCTCAAACGGAGGAGATGGATTTTTATTTTTGCACATATTTGACAAAGTCCAAACAATATTGCATACAAAAGACACTGGAGTCTCGGGTGTAATAAGTTGTATCAGCAGACCCAAAGTTCCTTCTCTGAGCACAAGATCACGTGCTATAGGCCAGTCACCAGTAATATTTTTTAAGATTTTCACAGCATTTTCAACAACATTCATTGATGGAGATTTCAAAAGTTTGACTATAAGTGGAATAGCGCCCTGTTTAATGATGTATTGTGTTTTCTCTGGAGTTTGACAAGAAATGTGTGCTAGTGCCAAGCAAGATTCATACTGTAGCTGTGAACTATTTTATGAAGTTATAAATTTTTTCATTATTTTGATAACAATAACTATATAATTTATTTTGAAAAATTCATTTACAAACCTGTATTGTGGTTTTAGGAACTCAACACAAATGGATACTATTTTTTTAACTATAATCTCATTGATAGGTGGATCTCTTTTTTTACTAACTATCTTTTTACAAGCTTCAATTGCCTTCAATCGAAACATCTCATTGGGATTCTTTAATGTTGTAAATATTTCATCAATGGTGAGATACAGATTTTGACAATTTTTTTCATCACTAATGATTTTAATATTTCTCCCTTCAAGGCTCATATTTATATAAACTCTATTTGTGTTTTCAATTTCTTTAGGACACGTCTCAATAGATGAAGCTTTAGTTTCAGCTTTCTGGAGAGTCAAGTCGATAAAGGGCATGTTATCACCACATTGCTTTGGTGATGAAAGAGTGGTGGTTGACGACTAAAATAAATAAAAATTATAAGTATCACACATGTTATTTGATTATTAACATATAAACAAATTTGGTATTTAAAATATGCATTTTTTTTGAAAAACCTTCTCTAGAGACGTTTCAGGTATTGGAGTTGCAGATTTGCAAATTCTTTTTTTGAGGGGTCCCAAACAATCTGCTGTCTTATCCTTATCCATATTAACCTTATTAATTATAATATCCTTATTAATATCCTTAACTTCCTCATCGGATACAAATTCTTTATAAAGCACGTTTTTTGAACGTCGACGGGTTGACCGTCTAACTGCACCTGAGGGTGACGATCTGTCACTTCCAGCTTCCAATTTTTTTTTTCCAATTTTGTCTTTATTCTGCTCTAATTGATTACGATTAACGCTAAATTATAAAAAAAAATATACATACATAAACATTATAAAAATCATATTGATATTCTTTCTTGTGAAATTTATATAATTTTAATGGTTTTTTTTTTATGCACGGTAATTATATCGCTTTTTATAGATCTGGCGTGCAAATAAGAGAGGTTAAATTATTTAATATTTGTTTTTCTTTATAATTTTCATTAATTAAATTATTATACAATTAATATATTTTCGTTTTATAAGTTTCCGAACGATATTTTGGCATTTTTTTTCTTATTTGCACGCAAAGTAGGTAATGAACAGCTATATCTGGCGTGCGTCTAGCAACTGCCAAAAATCCGATTTTTATGACACCCAAGCTTTCCGCAAACAGACCTCAAGCTTATCATAATAAAGTCAATAATTACCTACCTATGTACTTTTTTTTCGTTTTCCAAGCTTTTTCCAGAAAGGTCCTCCATAACTATTCACCTAACACTCATAAACCGGCCGCGTTCGGGTTCTCTTGTTCGAGCGTGTTTGAGCATGTTCGAGTTGTTCGAGCGCTGGTTGACCGCTTTCGCGGGAGCATAACAAATCGAATCAAGACATCACTCATTGGCTGACAGGCTCTTACCTTACTCTCTAGTCAAAATAGGTTCTGATAAAAAAAAAAATTTAATTATCATCAAAATTAACGAAATAATGACTTTATAAATAATAAAATATTATTTAATAATGAAATATTTGTAATTTGACTATAATAACAGTCGATT
>JAPYZE010004199.1:0-11188 GCA_030522805.1 Leptomastidea abnormis
GACGACGACGACGACGACGACGACGACGACGACGACGACGACGTCGACTGCATTATATACATATTACACAAGTTCTCGGCACACAACAATTTTGATTTCTTCTACACATTTACATTCTCTTATATAAAATGCCCTCTATCGATTAAAATGACTCTCGTTTATATTTACAAAAATTTCCTTGAAAATTAATTTTTTGTTTACTTTTTTTTATTTATCATAAAAATTAATATAAATACATTCATCGGTGAATTTCGTCCTCGCGCGCAGATAATTGTACTTGCGTTGTAGAAAACGACGCGATATCACCGCAGCAGTTACAGGTGTGTATATATATAGACGGGTGGTAAAATTCCAAGCAAAACCCCAACACGGAATACGGGCGGCTCTCTCGCGCGAAAACGCAATTTGCCGCGGGTACTGCTCGAAAGGAGTAAGGAAGGAAGGGGGGTGGGGGAGTCTCGGCCGCGAGCGTAATGACCCGGCATTAGCATCGTGCGCCGTCAACGGCAATGGTATATATAGCGGCGATAGAAGGGTAATGGAAGGGGGGGAGGTGGGGGCAGGGACACGCTCCGCGGGCAGATTGCATTTTCCGCGAATGCAATTTCTCCCCGCGCTATACTATGTGGGGCCGTGCAATGCTGAATTTTATACCTCTCACCTCGGTCCGCGCTCTCTTTCTTTCTCTTTCTTATAGGTAGTCGCTTCCTCGTCTCTTTCTCTCCCGTTCTTTCTTTCTTTCTTTCTAGTCATTGAAAAATTGCTCTACGCCGGTGAAAACAAAGCTGCCGACGTTTATTTTTTATTTTATTTCTCTAGGATCCGCCTTTCACGTGTACCTATAGTCCTCGATTGTTTGATTCCGTACGAGCGTGTATACAGGAGTTTCAATTTTTTATTTACGTTTTCTGCAGGTTCAACTATACTTAGGATACCGATTATATTTACTCTCTGTGTAAATCTACTGTGCGCTGCCGCGCGCAACCATTTATCTAACTTGTGTACGTTCGCTCGAAATCTGTCTTCGTTATATTCAACATTAAATTATTTTGGTCAATTTTTCAGGGCTATTTTCTATCGTTTTATCTTAAAATTTTAACTTTAGGTTGCAATACAATTGAATTATTTTTACGGTATTTTCAATAAAAAAACGAAATTTATTTCGAATTGTTGTCTGATTTTGAAAGCACGGGCTTGATATATAGCAGCGATTAATTATAACGTTTATAGCTAAATTTTTATTAATTTATAATTTTCAGCCATTAGAACTTTCTCTTCACGATTCGCAACAATTACGCTGCAGTTGATTGTGTTTGCATGGCCCCAAAAGCACTGTACACCTTTTTTATGATTCTTTTGCCATTCAAATGTAATTATAGGCTTCCTCGCTTATATAAAAAATAAAGGTGTTTCTCAAAATTTTATTTTTTTTTAAATTCTTACGAAATTTCTTTAAAAGCGCTATTAATAATAATTTAGTAGGTGAAATTTTGATGAACAAATATGTAGTATAGATATATAAATTGGTAAGACAGTGTGACATACAATAACAAAAAGTACAATTACTTGACGCATTCGAACGTTATTTTATTTCTTTATTTATTTTATTTATTCATTTTTTTTAATTAAAACACGTTTTATTGGTAGTCCTAAAATTTCTCGTATTATATTATATGCATGTTACGAGAAAAATCTAACTACTTATCATATCAACGTAAGATTACAGATGCAAGGGAAAAAACATGTACGATGTTAGAAAAAAAATAAGCCGAAAAAAAAGTGATATAAAGTACTGAAGAACGAGTTTGTTACTGAGAATTACATTACTATAAAAAGCAAGTCATATCATTAAAGAATATTGACAAAAACATGTTTAATTAACAACTAAATGCATACGAATAGTTTCTTTTTTAAACACAAAAATTATTTTATAAAGAAATAAATAATAATAATTTGATAGTTAAGATTAAAAATAATCAGCTAAGATGAAAAATTTGTTCACGTTTATCTTTTTAAAAATAACAAATTTTTATAATACAATTATCACGATATACAATCTCTCTCCAATTTTTTTTATATAAATTTTAATGTTCTCTCAGAAAAAAATGATTCTTGAAGTATAAAGAAGCGCTAATTACGATCTTGAGAATAATTATTATATGCATATGTTATCTCACGAACGTTTATAATATCGAAAGGCGGACAGGAATTGAGATGAGAAAACTAATATGCTGATTGTCATAAGGTTGGTAAATCAAGGGTAATTTGGTTCAAGTGCTATTGGATATAAAAAAAATCTGTTGACGTCAAACTTTAAATGTAGAGCTATAATACTACGTGAGATCAATAACTCAGCTCTTAAAATGGAAGTATAAAAATTTACTTTTAATTAACTTTATAGACTTATTTTCACATTGCCAATTTATTTCATACATTTTCGTATAGATATAAAAGCCATCAATGTATCATTTTGCCATTACACTCGTGCAGGTCAACAAAAATTGTAAATCTTTACCACCTAATATTCCAACTCGCACAAAAAAGTCGATGGAAACGCACAGTCTCATATAAATTGCAAATGAGCGGCAGCGAAAGAGTATAGGTGGTCGAGAGGTCGCGGACGCGACTTTTTCGAGGTCGGAGGTCACTCATCGCGAAAACATCCTTTTGCATATAAGGCAACGGGAGGAAAATGCTTAATATTCTTCTCATCGTAAGACTCTTAGTTTCGAGCTATGAACGACTTTACGCCAACTGGCCTGTGGCTGCTTGGCTTGTTGGAAGAACAATAGCGAAAATTTAACGATGCTTTTTTCGAGAAAAGTATACTTCTAGGAAAAATGAAAGTACGATTCGAAACTTCGAAACTATAGGAGAATATTCGAGATTTTCCAGATTCGCTTTACGGTATTCAAGCTGTAATTTGAAATATTTAAAAAAATATTTAACGTAAATAGTAAAATATAATTATAATAATACATAATAATATTAAATCAAAAAAATCAAAGGAAAGTTGAGATAAACAAACAATGAATTCAAACGAGAAGCTCAAGAGAGACACTGTTAACTCATGAATGAATTTCAGTTCCTAGCGCAGTTTTCATTTTACTTCGCGATTCACACCGGAATACCGGTTTTTGAAAATAGCGTACACTGCAAAACTGCCGACAATCGCCGAAATAAATATTGTCGACCTGCACGAGCTTTGCTGAATTATGCATGTGAGCTGCGACACGAGCTTAAAGCCAAACTCGTTTTTTTTCCTCTTTTTTTTTATTCTTTCCTTTGCAACACAGTGACTCACACGCGACCGAGACATTTTACGAAATCGCATTCGAATTTGGCAAGAGTGAGGAATATTTTATTACATTTGTGTATGCATGCGATACGCGGCTGAAGTCAATTTTCACAAGAAAAAATACCATTTATTACATAAGTTTAATATTTAGTAAATAAAATATACATTCCCCCTGTTAAAAGGTTTTATCTAATAAAATTAGCTGCCGCCAATTTTTTGTGATCTTGCATTAATTACTTTAGCATAAGCTGATAAAAGCTTCGATACAAGTTTATTGCACAAATTTAAAAAAAACTATGAACTACCAGAATTTACGAATCTTTTAATTTTTTTTTACATCATCTCTAGCAAATTTTTCACGAATTCCTGTGAAAATTTATAACTTGCTTTTAACGATGATATATCCCAAATAACTCCAAGCTATAGATGCGAGCAATAATATAATTTTTGAAGCACACAAATCTCTGCTCAAAATCATTAAAGGACACTTTCCCCTATAGACTCGTCTTATCACTTAACTAAAATCCAAATGCCGGCAGATCCACACAAAAAGTCTCTTACGCAATGAAAAATCATTAAACGAAAGAAGCTAGAATGATGAAGCAGGACTTAAAAAAAAAATCAAAATTCACGATCGCATGGCGGCACTTATAAACGGCACTCGCGAAAAAGTTGAAGAAAAAAAAATTGAACGCGCGGCAAAGTGAATTGACGCGTGACGCTCGGGCTGATGAGAATCAAGCGATAGGTAGTCGATAAGAGGAAAGCCTGTGGAGGTATTACAGGCGCAAAGGCACCGGTACTCTTGGAAAAGAAGTTCCCTCTCTCTCTCTCTCTCTCTCTCTCTCTCGCACGATCTCGATATACTCTGTGAATCCTTGGGTATGGGAAAACGCGGCGTGCCGCGCACACAATGTCAGCCTGGAATTTTGTTGATTCCTAAGTGAATCACTCTTTCTCCTTTTTGGATTTTTGACCAGAAATAACGGAATTTCTTTTAAAAATAATTCACAACTGATTGACAGAAGAAGAGATTGTTTTAAAATTGAAAAGTGGGTTAACGATGAAGTGGACAAGTTTTGATTTTGAAACTTGTTTTCGAACAACACCGTTAGATTTAAGCAAACTTCAATTATTAGTACCATCATTTAAAGTATAATATTTCAATTAAATTATTTTAATTACTTTGTATCTTACACTCTTATCTTCAATTTAGAATCGAGACGTTGTTAAATAATCTTTATCGTGAAATTATCTGAATAAAAAAAATTAAAAATTCAAATCGTTGCACATAATATACTGACATCGAATTTGATTAATATTTTCTTTAATTTCAACCAGATGTTTGATTATGAAATTTCGTAACTCACATTCAAGAGGCGCATATTAAAAAAAAAAAAAAATTTAAAAGTAAAGGCGCAATTTGTCACTGCTAAAATGCTGATTATTTTTGTATTATTTTTTGACGCATGTGCATAAAGATATGTTATCAATCAAATTAATAGCATTGAAAATAAATGTATAAAGGTGTCCTTAACAAGTGTATTTCCTATATTATTTTAATGTGACATAAACGAAAAAAAATTGGCATTGCTAAGCATTATAAGAATATTACAAGATAAATCATTTTTTTACACATGTTTTTCTAGCTTGTAACAAAAGTATAATGAATCATTTTTTCTGTTAAATTCATGTTGAACCTTTATTTTTTTATTAATAATTGAAAATATAAACATCATTTGAAATTAAAGAATTAATAAAACTACAGAGTTTAAAATTGCTTTGAAAGAATTTGTCATGATCAACGCGATATTGCAATTAATATATTATCTCCGAGTACAGTTTATGCAATCGAAATCGAAACTGATATAATTTTGAAGGTAATTATCACGTGTAGGTTCCAGAAGCTTTTATCTTGATGTTAATATTGCAAATTATTTTGATACTTTAAAATTTTTATCTGCGTTTTTGATGCAGTTCTTACAAATATTTTGTAAACTTGTGTAAATGCCACTTTAGATGTATAAAAATAATATATAAAATTCTGAGAAAATATAATTCCTCGTCAAAACAACAATATTTTTTATTAAAAAAGAAAAAAGAAAAAATGTTATTAATACTAAATACTTTAAAGAGCTGTTAATACTAAAAAATCACAGAGCTACGAGTTTAAACGGTCGGCCATATACATGCGATATGCGCGGAGCACGTGTTTCAGAGTCCATAAAAGTAAGTGTTATAATACGACGAGTAGAGGCGAGATGGAAAACGACCTTCCGAGGGCGCGACGCTCCGCCTCCGACGGATCGAAAGCCGAGTCGGATGAAACAATGGCAGCTATATAGCTACTTGAGCGCTCACGCAATATGGTGGTAATGGTGACAGCAGCTCGCTTTACTCATATACTCGCGTTAAAGCTCAGATCGGAAGTAAAATTACAAATAATTATTATTTCGGGCTTTGAACTCGTAAAGCTTGCGATTATGTAAATCTAATTTATTATTAATTGAAATAATTGCTCTATTTCCTCATTCTGTTTTTATCATTCGGCAATAATACTGAATTAAGTAATTTTTTGAAAAGAAGAGAATTATATAAAATCAATTAGTCGTTGAAATAATAGAAATAAATTTCTCACAAACTATATCCTTATCTTGATTGAAAAACGCATATCTCTTCGAAAGTATACTCAAGGAATATGAGCCATATCAGACAATGTTACAAAGCAAAGCTGGCTCATTGTTTCCTCTACATATAATATTGTCGTTGTTGTCAAACACACCAACGCAGGTCAAGTTAAAATCAAGCGCGAAAGCTCGCTGTAAACAGTATGGGTGTATATAAGTATAAAATATCGCTGCTATGCGGTTCTTAATCAACCATTCCTACATCCCTTTTGTCCTTTACCTCACGCATCACGACACAAGATTCACAGGCTTGTTAACGTCAGAGAATGGTGGGCCGGAAGGGAAGGGGGGAAGAAAGCTTGCAGCATCAGCGTCAGCTTTCTTAATTTACTTATCGGTGCAGGCGAGCAGCACATGTACATTCCTTGCTGCAGCGGTGAGTACGTATTTATGCAAAGGAGGCTTTTTGGAGCGTCAGTCTCGAATACTGCTGTGAACGGGGGGAACAGAGATGCAACTTGTTTTCTTCACTGTACGTCTAACGAACAAGTTCTGATTCTGGATCATAACACTGCTATATGCTGCTGCAACTGTAACGTAGTGCTGCTACTCGTTTCCTGTTATACTTTGAGAATTGAGATTTAATAGCTGCGTTGTCACCTCACGCTTACTTTTTCTTTTTCTACACCTTTCAAGCTTTCGCGCAATTTTCGAGCTGCTGCTGCTGCCCTCCTATAATAGTCAATATTTCATTTTTAATTAAAGAGAGACATTACAGTATATACACGGTGTACAGTTGGAAGTTCGTTATAAGAATAATACGTCCGGCTTGTTATATGGACTATACTATATACGAAACTAAGCATGAAAGCTTGATACAGCTTGGATGACGGTCCTGCTTTCTAATTACAAAGGAAATACCATACACTCGGGTACCACTGCATACCTATATCTGTGTGTTAAGGTAAGAACGCTATCAGACGATATTCCAGTTTATATACACATTTTTTTCAAAGAATTATTAACCTATCTTGCAGATTTCAAAATATGTCTGTAGAAATCGGTATAGGCTAATAAATTTTACATTTTATACAATTACTGCAGTCTCTAATTTTATCGAGAGCCATAAATTATTACTAATAAAAAGATTGTGTAATCATTCGAGTTTTAAATTATAATAAATTATTAGAATATTGTTTAAAAATAAAATATAATATCTGTACCGCGAGAATTAGTAAAGAATTTTCACAAAGATTGTAAATTAAGTATATATTATACTGACTAGTAAAGGTGTATATACTTATAGTTTAAGTGAGAATGCTACATAAATAAATAATAATAAAATAATATACCTATAATATATATATATTAATGTAATGAACTGCTTTAAAATATATAAATGATATAGCACGACTTCAGTAGCGTGACCGCGAGCTAGTCTGGATTTCAACCTACTTTCCGATATTCGACCCGAAGTTCCATGATATCTATACCTTATATATGCTCGCTTAGAAAAATCCGTTACGAATGCCGTTAAAACTCGGCAAGATATAGGCGAAAGCCGCCCCCCAACCGACCTACACCCGATGAGTAAATGCATCGATAGATCAAGACGATTTTTCATGTCGGACGTTCATATTATTTATGTGTGTACGAACATATTTTTATTAATCTTCTAATAAACTTTGATAAGACATGGATTGAAATTCTTGTAAATATATAAATATTCACATTTCAATCAAATTGACCTATATTTTCATCAAACTTTTTGTAATAAAACAATTTTGTTTTTCAATATATTTAACGAAAATTTTCCTATATCTTTATATGCAAGCATATACCATCATTTATTAAAAATTATAAAAAGAGTATCGAGTCAAGAAGAATGTTTTTAATTTAGTTACCGATGTTATACCTTATCTATGATTTATCTTCACAACTATATTGATTCGTGCTTCTTTTGTTAAAATGTTGTCTTGTAAGTCTTATCAGTAGATGAACTCGCTTCTTTAAAACAAATTATAATAAAGCATTTGATCAACGCTTTCTTAATTTTATTTGAAAAAAAAAATAAAATAATTTTTACTTTGAAAACGTTGCAAATACTCAATTTCTTGGCTTTTTAACTATAATATTTTTATACTTTATCAACTTTAGAAAATTTGCGCTTGTTATTTGAAACTCTTATCAACCTAGTTATTATTTATAACAAAATTCAAAGAATGTCAAAAATACGTTTAAAGAACTATAGATAGGTGCACAAACTCGTTCAAAAATAAAAATATATTTCCGTATATTTGTTATAAGACATTTTAAAATAAATTGCTGGATCAATGACGAATTAATTTTTATTAATTTTTTTTTTAAGTTCTAAAAGCTCTGGCAAACATTAAACGATTAAAGTTCATATAAAAAATAGGAGGGATAAACTACAGTATGATTCATAAAGTTTTAGAAACGCTGAGTTATCGTATTATTAACACCAATGAAACCGAAAAAAATTAAAACATATAGAATAGCAATCACTTTACTTTGCGCAGCTTACAAAAAAGTCTCTTGCTCAATATTCTTTGATGTAAAAAATAGCACTCACTGCTTTTTTTTTTCATCGAAGATCGGAACGATGTTTTTCGTTAGGTATTGAATTAAAAGTGTCAATGTGCGTCAGAGACAAAATTAAAGTAGAACTTTTCATAATTTACGAATTATAAGTTACGTATTTTAAAGTTGTTTTGTGAAAAGCATTGACTTTCATACTCGAAATAGCTACAACGTATAGATTCTTTAAAATGAACTGAATATCTTCATAATCATTGACTTTCCATTAGAAGCCCATTTTTCAAAAAAAAATGAACATATTTTCCTGATAAAACCTATAATATCTATCTAGTGATTGTTATTGAAAAATGCATTGACTTATGGTAAACCTTTCTCTCATTATAATGGACGTAATATTTAAACGTAAACATGTAGTTATTGCTGAATTTTCAAAAGGAATCTTAATAAATAACTTGAAGAAAGTTTTGAACTGAGTGACTTCATGCAAGGAGAGCAAAGATTTAAAAAGAAACCTCGTCTAGCCCTTACCAGTTGAAAACATCATACGAGTCTCCGAGACTTTCCCTTTATTTTTTCTAAAAACACCAATACAGAAAGTCGAAATTTCGCGCGTGCGTCGAAGCACGAGTAAATAAATAGCTATGGATATTTTGAAAAACATAATCATGCCCGATAACAACTCACCTTGTTTTGGAGCGCGTCGATAAGAATGTAAACGAGAAGGGTGATCTCCTCTTCGTCGGTGCCGAGGGCGTTGCCCTGTTGGCCGGCAGTGGCCACGTAAAGGGCGACCAGGTGAGTCGGACCCATGGCGGCGGCGGCGGCGGTTGTGTTACTAGCGGGTCCGCCGGCGCTGCCGATCACCTGCATGCTCTTCTTTCTTCCTTATTCCTTCCTCCTCTTCTTCTGCTTCTTCTTATTGTTGTTGGAGAGTCTACTTGCTTTTCTCTTGATTCTTCAATTGTTTACGATCTGCCGAGTATAGTTGATGTTCGGTTGTTTACGATCTTGCTCCAAACACACTTGTTTTACACCTGCACGCACTCTCTTTCTTTTTCTCTCTCTCTCTCGTCTGTCTTGTACATATGATAGAATAGAGGTGTATTATATATCTGGCGTCCTAGTCGTATAGTAGTACTTCATGCTGCGACAGAGTGCATGTACGACAAGCTGATACCGGAACGAAAAAAAAAACACGACGCAGCAGCTGTGCAGTTTATAGATGTAATACGGAAACCACACGGCAACGATAACGATTACAACGACGTTTAAACAGCGACGACGACGACGTTCGCGTTAGAGAGGAATGCGCAAGCAAGCAAGCAAGCGCGCGCACGCACGTAGTCGTGCTTGTATTGTACGTGTGTAAGTTCACCAAGGCTCAGATTTGGATACCTCGGCTCTCTCAGGTGCGACCAGGTGAGGCGGCTCGCGGTGCTCGCTTGGCTTGCTTTGAGGTTATGACCATTGCGCGTGCCTCTCTCTCTCTCTCTCTCTCTCTCTCTCTCTCTCTCTCACTCTACACCTTCTTCTCTTCCTTCTTATCTCCTCCTTTATTTTTCAGTAATGCTCCGGAATTTCTTGTTGCTGCTGCTGCTGCGTACCAAGAGTGATGCCCTGTGTGTAGTGGACAGTGCCGAGGAGCAACGCACGCGAGAGAGAGAGGAAGAGCAGACACACGGGGGCTAAGGTAAGAGTAGAACACTAACGAATACACGTATGCACGCACACACGCAGGTAAGTATTATAAGACCTGCGGACGTTCTTCGACGACTTGCGTGCGCGCGGCTTTCCCACGGGCTGTTTACACACACACGCACTCACTCACACATACACACCTGGCGCCGGTTAGTATACTTTTACTTGCGGACCGGACAGCTCCAAATTTAGTGGCTCTCAACAGCGACGACAACAATGACGACGACGACGACGACGAGCAGGAGGTGGTTGAGATGGAGCACCGTCCTTAATCAAGCGATGCCACGAGTGAGAGAAATTTAGTATACCTACAAGTAGTTATAAAGTATAAGGTGCAGAGTGGCCAGCAACTGCAGTCGTGCTCCTGCCCTGCAGTAGAGTATGAGAGAAAGGCTAACGTACACCGCCGTATACCGTAATAGCCGCAAGTATTGTGTGTGTGATAGGTAGGTAGTTATGTGTAGCTACGTGTTGCGCGTCGCGGAGCTTATACCCCCGGCGTACGTTCCGTAAAAGCAGTAGCAGCAGCAGCAGTACAAACACCTTTACTATACATATATACTGCACGCACACTCACTTCTCCGGCACTCTCGTATTTAAAATATTCCCCCGGGTTTTTCGCAAGCGTGCTCACCTGGCGACTGCGCAGCGCCGACTGCCCTCGACTTCCTTCCATCGAGCGTAGCAGCAGCAGCAGCACCGACACCGACGACGAGCGCCGGCACACACACACACACACACACACACACCCACACCCACACTCACATATGCACAAGCACGAACACTCGTATACCTCAGCAGCGTGTCTCGCCTACCTGGCGGCGTCGCCCGGCTATCTCCTATACCTTCTCCGTCCCGCTCCATCCATCCTACTTCAGCAGCAGCAGCAATAGTAGTAGTAGTAGTAGTTAGGGAGGTGCGATTCTACTCGAGTACTCGAAAATCATCCGATACTTTTTTTCCGAGTATCGGAGTATCGAGTCATTTTTGAAAATATCCGATACTC
>JAPYZE010004200.1:0-11188 GCA_030522805.1 Leptomastidea abnormis
ATTTTTTCCCACTTTCCTCATTAAAAAATACATCGAATCCACTTTGTCCGGATATAATCTAAACATGGGAACATACTTTTTTTTTGTTTTGAAAAAAAAGATACACTCATCCGTACACGAAAAATTGGATACATGAAAAAAATTTTTCAAAAAAATAATTTTTTCTGACTTTTTACATCATAAAAAACATTTTTAACAAAATTTATAAAAAAAATTTTTTGTCATGATTACATAGCTTCCTCTTCGAGGAAGCAAAAAAAGGGAAAAATGTTGAAAATTTTTTTTTTCAATTTTCATGTGGTCCATTTTCTGATCCAAAATATCGACTATTGGTTAGTATCACCCCAAATACATCAAGCGCAAAAATAAATATTTGAATAAAAAAATTTATTATAAAATCAAAAGGTGTTAATAATTTGAGCATCAGACGAAATTTGTGAAAATTTATTTTCATGATATGAACAATATGAACGCTCGCGGGTCATTTGCAGCGGTAAGTGATTTTCAGTGATCGTATCTATACAATTGAAAATCAGTGATTATTCACCGATTCAGTTTTTTCTTGTTTTAGATAGTAAACATTTGTATAAAATTTTCGACTTTTCTGTTATTAACGATAATCAGATATAAAAATATTGCCATATAAGAAATATATAAATTTCAATTAAAACGGAAAAGTAAAATTCTGTATCAATCACAAAATTAATTGAAAATTAGATGTTAAGCAAAGATTAAAAAAATTTGAAAAATAACCAATTTTGAAGAATAAATGACACAAAAATTGACATTAAAAAAAATGACATTGCTCAAATCTTTTGGCATAAAGTAAAATCAATATACGCCAAGCGGAGCTGGCCAATATGAAATAAACTCACTCATAATCCTCGCTCATACTTCTTCCCACCATCCCACCCCTTTACCAACCCTTCTTCCTCATCCTCAAGCTTTTCAGCTCAAAGATATACGATATATATATCATGGAGTCTTTGCTTGCAGTCAAAAAGCTAAAGAGTCGCCAAGGAATAGTAGAGAAAATATGAGCGGCGCGCTGGCTTCTTGTATAACCAAGACTAAAGTACGATCAAAGGGTCTGGAGAGAGAGGGAGAAAGAGAGAAAGTAATAAATTCCAACGCGGCCAAGAGATGAGCGCTTCTGTATATATAAGGACGACTTCCGTAATAAAGTTTCCTCGAGGCTTCTGCTGTACTATCATGTACGCCAAGCGATCGGTAAAGAAGCTTGCGATCTCTCTCTTTTTTCTTTTTATTTAAGAAAAGTCACGCGAGTCAGTCTTTTCAAGGAATCGCGGTAGCTATGTGTTTTTTTTTTACGGAGACGAGCTGTGTGGTGTTATATATAGAGCGAAAAGGAAGAGAGAGTGGTGTTGAAGAGAGAGGAGGTCCGGCGACGTCGCACTTCCTTCATTTCCGGCCTTGACGCCGATTTCTCTTTACTCTCTTTCTCTCTCTATCTTTCTCTTTCTGTCTCTCTTACTCTCTTTATATATCTTTAGTCCTGGGCAAAGGAGTTCGATGAGGCTGCGGCTCTCAATCTTGTCACCTCGAGAATCGCACTATGCGGTTTTCTCGCAGACACCGGGAAAAAAAGGGAGTGCTTTGTGTTGCGACTGCCACTCCATTAGTGAAAAAAAAAGTCAATTTAACGAGAAATCTCTTGCGTCTTTCTTTTTTCTTCTACGAGCTTCCTTCATTTTAACTTGCCGTCATAATATATTTCCCATGCTCTATTTGGAGAAAAAAATTATTGACGAACAAAAAAGGAACGAACTCTATTTATCATTTCTGCAATAATAATCACCATCAGGAACCTTAATGCCACTTGCATCCACAATCAAATCCAAGTAGAAGAATCCACAGCTGAGAAATCAGAGCTTATCCTAAGGTTTAATCAATATATTATAGTATCTGCGACCCCTCCTTGTTCGTTAGATATTCCCAAAAGATTAGAAGCCTCAAATCTCGAGGATCGACACCTTGAGAAACAACCTAAATCAGTGGATGAAACCACAAAAACGAGCTTTCCATCGAAAATTAGCTGGCTGCTTTCAAAATTCGAAAAAAAAGGAAGTTGAAACGTCAAAAAAGAAGAAGAAAAAGAAGAAGAAGGGATAGGGGTGTGACGAGAGACGAGGTGGGCTGAGTGGTGGAATTTAGGGGCGAGCCAGACAGAGAACGAGCATTATCAATCAGAACGACAGAAGCTGGATATAGGGGGAGTAGTAGGAAAGCGAGCATTAGTCTCTACACCGACGACCGGATTCACCCACGTTCTATGCCAATCAAACGCAGCGAACTCTATAGCTGAGGAAACTTGTGGACGCTTCAGTTCCCTTTCTGCTACTACTGCTTCTGTTTCTCTCTCTCTCTCTTTTCCTCCCTTGAGACTTGCTGGGCACACGAGTTACTTTGCTTGGAATATGATTTTTTCCTTTTTTTTATGGAGAAATCAAGTGAGACTGCGGTCTGGCTAAGTTGATTGACAAGTCGAATTGACAGGAGTCAAAATGCGCTGGGTTGATATGTACTTGGTGGGTTGACTTGTTTGGTTTCTGACTTTGATATCAAGAGATTTTTCTTTATAGAGGGTAGAATTGATGTGAGGAAGAAGGATTTTTTCTTTTCTTTTTTTAAAGTGAGGGAAAAAGTCGGATTTTTTTATTCTCGAGAGCAAAAGTTACTGATTTTAGTAGCAAAAAAAAGAAAAATATTGTCACTTTATTTAGTTTAGTTTTTATTTAAATATCAAAGAAATTCTATTATTTTACACAAAGTTGAATTTAATAATCATCATCGCTCATTGAAATATGCAGCTATCCTATAGTAAAAGGGAGCAAGCACCATATTTCTATACTTTTATTCGTGCTGCTGCTATTGGCTGGCTTATTATATTTGCGCATTTATTAATAATTTTTCGAATCTGAAGTTGCATCTGAATTATGACATAATTATAATAAACAAATATAGTAAACAAATAATTATTTTATCATAGGAATTAGAAGAACATAACCCTTTTAGTAGTGTAAAATTATTTACGAGTTCTACATTTATGAATTCTACAGCAACAAAATTCACGCGCGTGGTACGCGCACTTATGGGACTCTAGTAAAAGAAAATATACGCAAAAATAAATTTTTTTAATAATACATTTTTAAACAAATTAAAAAATTTCTCAAAAATTTTTGAAAAAATTTGGATGTATTCTTTGGGTAATGTAAAAAGATTTTTATTTCTACCATTTTTTTGTGTAACATATATAGAAAATAGATATTTGTGAATGTTATTGCAAAATTTTACAATTTAGGCGCCATTAAGGATTAAAATCATTTTCAAACTGCATAATATTATAATTGAAATATTTATTTCACCAGTTAGTGGGGTTTCAAAATCATTGAAAACAGTTGACCCTTCAAAAATTCAATTTTAAAAAAAATGGCCGAAAAATTATGTTTGTTTTTTTTTTTAAATGTGCGTTTTTTTTTTTATTATTAACAATTTTTTTGAGAAATTGAATAAGCAGCATCAAAAAGGGCACATCTTAAACTTTAAAAATATACCTCTTCTAAATTTTTTAGATGTAAATTATATTAGTTATAAGTCGTCAAAGAGCGGTGTACCGAGTATGGCATTCTCGGCGGAAACGGGTTAAATAGCTAAATAATAAATCTTTTTCTTAAAGTTGTGTACCTAAATTTATCTGATTCCGTTCACTAAATTTTTATTTCTGTCTAAAATAAATCTATCTTTAAAAAGTCTTAGCCCAGGTATATCGCTAAAACCTCCTAGATAATCAAGAAAATTAGCCAATCAATCCTTGGTAAAAAGCACAGCATGAATACATCATACAGCCACGTACAGCTACTGAAAAGTTGGTAGAGAGAAAGGGTGAAAGCACTAGTATATACGTATATAGTAGAGCCTACACTCGCTTTTTACTCGCGCAAGCACAATAGAGGGAGGAGAACTTGGCTGCCTCGGGGCTGAAACTAAAATTCCACTATAGCTACCTACTATGGTTGAAGCCCAAAGTCGCGTGAAACTGGCGCTAAACACTCGTGTAACCGCCCGCGCACACACACAGAGAACGTTGCACACCAGCCAATTTTTAATTTAACACACTCTGTATACCCTCCTTCACTCCTTATTCTCCTTTTCTACCGACCCACTTTGCTTTTACACGAGAGCTAGGCCATGCCATTAGGATTAAATATTAGAAGGGCTCGCCGAACTTTCGAGTATATGCCCTTGCTTGCCTATACTTATACTGCGTTTGAAAGGGTGTTATTCTGCGTGGGAGTGTGTGTGTGTGTGTGTGTGTGTGTATACATCTTTATAGTACGTTGACACGTATTTCTTGACTTGTCAAGTATGTATTATACTAAAGCCAGGACTTACTTGCGTAAGATTTATAGTTTTTAAAATGTTTTAAAAATATTGCTGTCTTGGTTAAGTGGTATAGGTACTAATTGTGAGCTTATCTTACTCGAATGAAATACCTAATTTTTAAATGTATAAAATTGATACGATCATAAAAGAAAGAAGAAGAGTTGGGATTATTTCAATTTTCGTAAAAGAAACGTTACTTTGATTACTTTTGAATTTTATGAGCAATTATAATGTGTATAATATACGTATGTGTTTGTTTGTTAATTTTTTTATGAGAATTTAATTTGGTCAGTTGTAGCTTTTATTTTAAAAGTAAATCGATTTTAAAGTTTTTTTTTACAATTTAGCGCATTGTTGTATATAATAAAAGCTGATTTTCCGATTAATGCAATCATTTTAAACAATGTAATTTTGTTACCAGAACGATGATTGATATACCATGTCACATATAGAATTTTAAATTTAATGAATTTGCGCTAATAATAACGTGCACAATATTAAGTAAATAATACATTAGAAAAGGTAATTTTTTCCATCCACCCCAGTAAAAAATTAGTTAATAAACGTATAAGTAGAAGCAAAAACATAGACTTTTCTCACTTGAACTTTTTCTCTTCCTACAAGAATTAACGAACACAACGAAAAGAGACCACCACCAATTCTATTTGATCACCAACGAGAAAAACAGCAAATTGTAACCAGACACCAAAGGAGCTTAAAACATTATACACAGCGCGTAGAAATACATAATTACCCATAGAATTAGCATGAAATAAAAATAAAAATAAAAAAAAAAGGGAAAGGGTTATATACTAGCCGAAGAAAATAGAGTAAAAGCCGGGACCGGCTCATTTAAGCCCCGACAAAAACAGGCTCTCGCGGCCGCAAAATCGTATAGAGCATAGCGTGTAGCAAACGAGAGAAGCCCCGTCGTCGAGAGAAAGAGTAATTTTCGTACAGCACGAAAAGCTCGCGCGAGCTTTTAAAAGCACCCGAAGGGAGAGTAGAGGGGCGAAATCAGCCGAAAAACTAAAAGCCCTTTAGGCCCGCGCTCGCGCAAGCTCACGTAAAGACCCCGACCCAGGGGCGTCAAAGGCTTCTTCTCGCGCTCGAGCGAACGTTGTACACTCTCTCTGTGTGTCTATGTAGGTGTAGGTGCAGGCGTGTTTTCCGCATGCAACCGGGGTCCGAGTTTTTGCTTCTCTCGCGCGACACTGCTACGCGCGTTAATCTTCTCTCTCGTTTTTTTTTTATTTTTATTTTTCCCTCTTTATCTTTTCCAACCCGGTCAACTCTCTTTCTCTCTTGCTTTTCGCCCTGTGCCCCCTTTGTTTTCTGCTCTCTTTCTCGCACGAGAAAGAGAGAGAGAGAAAGAGAAAGAGGGAGAGAGAAAGGCCGTTGGCTTTAGCACTCTAGACCAGCCAGACCAACCTCCCTTCCCCCCAACTAAGCCCCCGCCCCTCTCTTTTTCTCTCTTGAGAGTATGAGCTTGCTTGTTGGCGCGTTTCGGACACGAAAGAGGCCGGTGAAGTTATTTGCATGCATATACGAAAAAAAAGAGGGAGAGAGAGAGAAAGAAATATAGCTGGTGAGAGGCTTACCTTTCCATCTGGACTGCATACTTTGATCCCAGCAAGCGAGACGATCAGTAGAACGGAGCTTGAGCGGTCGTTGTACTGTAACATAAAAACGACGACACTTTGTTAGGCACAGCTTGTTTAATTATTACACCTATGATGCTTTATTTAATTAAGGACGTTTTTTTATCGACTAGTTTCTATTAATTAAATCGTTGAATATTATTTTATACAGTGCTAGGAAATTTTTTTATTTTATAATGCGAATTAAAGCTTGGAGTAACATAGTTAATAGAGCACCGGTAATGAAATGCATAGGTCATGGGTTATATTCCTATAGTGTTTGCTGACTGATCTATTCTTATAACATGATAAAATAAACTCAATCGAATCTAAAAAAAGTTTATAAAAAGAATTTTGAATTGTAATACTAGGAGTAAACTAAGGAACGTCACTAATTTGTCCTCAATATTTATTTATTTATTTTAACAATTTTTTAATTCGTACACAGATAAAATATTTTATTTTAAATATCATATTAATTTTTTAATTTTTAATAAAATAAATGTATATTCCTTAATTGAAAAATTCATTTTGAACTTGTGGTGGATTTTGCTTCATCAAATAATAATTTTCAAGATAACGAATCAGTATATATTATGCAGTTAACTTACAGATTTTATTCGAGCAGTAAATTCTTTGAAAATGTATATTATGAATAGTTTGTCTGTAATCACATGGATAAATAGATTTATATTATAAAATTTTGATCAGATAAAGCTTATTGATTTTTTTTTATTCAAGTCAAGAATATGTATTATAATTGAGATAAAATTAATTGCAAAATTTAAACTTTTTTTATTTTAAAACTGCTAGAAACAAAAGTTAATTGAACCCTTATTAACTAATATTTATAATCTTTTTTATGACATATAACGAGCATATATGTGTCTTAATTCAATGATAGAAAATTTAATAAACCTAATAATTTAGTTAAAGTTAAAAAACTCTTGTTTACAAAAAAATCTTTATTTAATACCAAATGATTAATCATAAATAAAAATAAACCGTTCATTAATAAAACTTTTCACGTTTATGTACAATTTTTAATAGAAAAAATATTTTTTTTAATTTACACAGTTGTATATATCGAGATAACGAAAAGTTATTAAGTTAAAGTTTATATAACTGTAGAACTTAGAACGAGAAGACAGTTCGTATTAAAATAATTTCATTTTTTTTCAATATCTATAAATTTTAACATCATGTCATTAAAGACATTTTCTTACACTCTTGTAGTAATTTTGACTGCATGCATTTTTAACGTAAGATCAGGTATTATACTAATTTAATTATTCGTTTACATTGTATTTTTTATTACGATTTCTCATGGGGAAAGTTTCAAAATCAATCAAAAACACTTTATTTTACTTTATTTTCTTGAAAAATTTTTTTTAATTCTAAATATCACTTATTATAAAATCAATGAAACACTAAAATTTTTAGAAAAAATAGTTTTACCGTTTTTAAAAAAAATAAAATTTCAATTTTTTCACTTATGTGTGAGCTTTGATGACAAGATTGTGTTGACATAGTCAAAAACATGCTTTTGATCCATTAAATTTAAAACTCAGTTTTATCCAAGCTTTAGAAATAATTAAGGGGATTTTCACTCGTGAAATCGATTTCAATTTTTAGTGATTTTTAGCTATTTTTAGTGATTACAGCGATTTTAAATCGCTAAATTATTTCAAACGATATCATCGATTTTATTGAATTTATATTATTTTCACATTGATTTCACACCAATTCCACAACGATTTCACCGATTTCGATCGATTTTAAATAGTGTGCGATTTCAATAAATTTCAATTAATTTTTTAAGAAAAAAATCGACTTAACGAGTGAAAAACTCTTTGTATGAATCAGCCATAAGGAATGCAAAATTTAAGTTAGCAAATTAGTATCTTAAAACAAAAATGAAAAGAAAATGTTCTTAAATTTGCCATAACGTGCGCTATCTTTGATCGGTTACTATTTGAATAGTCATTATGAGAACATAATTTTTGTTGTAAAATATTAAAAATGAAAGTTAACAACCAGTAATTTTGATTTGACATAATTTTAGATCCTGATGAAAATCTTCAAAATCAAAGTAAAAAAGCGTTGAATTTTATAAAAAAGGAAGAAGAACGAATAGCATCTTATGTTAATCAAATAAACCAACGTGGTCTTGCAATAGAAAAAGATTTCAGCCAACCTACGCGACAGCTACTGACAGCAACGCAACGCGATCAAGATAAAAAGGAGCTGGGACGAATTGCACAGGAGATGAGAGAAGTTCAAGATCTTTGGATTAAATACGATCGAGAGGGGAAAGTAACAGAAGAGCGACACATAGAACAGTTGCGCACACTTTTAAAAAAGTATGAAAGTATATCTGGCCATCAGATCCGCGTGATGGAACGATATGAACTTTTAAAATTGCTGGATTCAACAATTAAAATCGAGGAAAATGAACGCAATGAGCATATGAAAGAAGTACCTTCGTTTCTCTTGCCCAATGAAGCACGTATACAACGTCAAAACGATGAGTTGAGATACAACGCAGCTGTAAAAGACGTACGAGATCGCATACAACATCTTTTAGATCATCATACACAAATAACAAACCTGGAATTCATTAGAGCTAGATCGGAATTATTAGAAAGTAAGCAGAAATTACAAAATCTTACGGTACATGTAAAATATCGACGTTCTCAAGAACTCCAGGCATTGCAAGTATTACAAACGAAACAACAATCAACACAAATACAGCAACAACAACAACAACAGCAATCACCACCAAAGCACTTTCGGGGTACAAAAGTCGTAAAAAAAAATTAGGAAGAATATTATATATAATATAATAGACATTTATTTCTGCTCGTGACGATAACAGTATTTTTTTCTTCGAGTTCAACTTTTTGTAAATATAAAAATCATGTAACTTAACTCGTAATAAATTTGCTGAAATAAGTTAGATGATAAAAAAAAAAATACCTAGTAAAATCTTGATTTCTTTTACCTAAACAATATCGACGAGAAGATCACACATGCTATTATTACTTAACAGAAATTAATAGGTTTTTTGCTCAAAAATTCTAATAAAGTATTACAATAATAGTAGATTTATGATAAAAAAGAAATACTGAAAATAATCGTTTGAGGCTGATTTGTACCTTTCTTCGTCCAAGCTTTTGAGTTGTCATTAAATATTTTTTGACTTGTAAAATTCAATTTCAAGTGGTGAATGAAAAGTTCAAATTATGGTATGATTTTCTTTTTAAAATCTATAAGTATGGTCAGTAAAAAAAATTATTCAGAAATATATTGAAATTAATTAAAAATTATCATATTTAATTGCTTTATTTCAAAAGCTTTTAAATAAAGCTATTGAACTGTGAAAAATGAATCAATCAATATTATTCTGGTACTGACATGCGTATCGACTTTGCAAAAAAAAAAATTATAATTCTGGTCTACTGATTAAAATTTAATTTTACAATAAGTTAAAAAATAAATTAAGGAATAATTGCAATTATTTAAAGTAATCATTAAAAATTTTAGTTGTAAAAATTATTTTTTTTTTTATTAAATAAATGGATTACTTATATTAAAATATACGTAGTGAAATAAATATAAACCATAGTACTTTTTATTAATTATTTTGCATAACAATCAAATATTTGTAAGTATATTGTAAAAATTGTATTAAATGAAAGTGTATATTTTATACGATGCATCAATTGTATTCATATTAAATCAACTGATATTTATTAATATTTTTTGTCGACTAGTTATTTCACTATCACTGTATTATTAAATAAATTTTGATAAGATTGGTCATATGTAATTGTAAAACTATTGATAAAGCATAAGTTTAAAAAAACTACTAGTCATTTTCATTCTATATGCAAATCAATTCAAAATAATCAGTTCTTCTTGTCACTTTCGTTTTATTATTGATATAATAATAATTTATCTAAATTTGTAAGAAAATCTAAAAATGTAGGAAAAAGAATAAAATTTTCATCTTTTTTCGAGGATTATAATTTATTTAAATATCAACTTCATTGAAAACGGCTTTCCGAACCTGCCTTGACGACGCTACCACGTCACTTGATAAATTAAAATTATTTGTTGTATAGAAAGTATATCTAGCTTACCCTAATATTTAATTTCAAATTTTTTAAATTTTTGTATTTTTTAATCAAAATTAAGTATCTTTTAGTCTACCAACCAAACTTTTTATATTGCTACTTAAATTTTAATAGAAAGAATATTCTTTATAATTTACACAGTTGCACGCCGAGATAAAAAATTTCAGATGTATATAAATGAAGAATACAAAATCAAAACTCAGTTCATTTTTAAATAATTTTATACTGTTAGATTTAAAAATTGTTGTATCATGTCATTAAAGAAGATTTTACATGTTTTTCTACACATTTTAATCATTAGCATTTTTAACGTAAAATCAGGTATAATCTTATACAGAAAAGTAAATTATACGCAAAAACAATACGCATTATAATTGTTCGCAACAAGTACGAGAAGCAGGTGTTTTTCGACGATTGTAAAAGTTGTCCCCCGAGCATAGTGAGAGTGACAATCATATATGAGTCAAAAACCCTGTCTCGCACGAGTTGCGAACAATATTCTTGAAACAAGTTGCGAGAGGTTTAACGAGAATCAACGTTATAGCTGGTATAAATTTTTTTTAACGGAACTTAGCAACGTGATGGGTGAAATACTTTACACATGTCGCTAAGTTGAGTTAAGAAAACGTATGCTTTACACTTAGAATACATACTTAAAAACGCAACTTTCGCGCACGCTGTTTCAAAATAGTATTTTTCTGTTCAAGAGTGAGAAAACAGATTGTTGCCTCGTGTGAGGTTTTCGCCCAAACGAAGAGAAGGTGAATAATGTTCACACGAGTCGGGAATCTACTTCTCGTGCGAGTATCGAAGAATATTTTTTGATATGACGTATATAAAGCTCGGTTTTACATAAGCATTTTTTGATGAAAATGCGTAAAATCAATTTTCACGCACGCAGTATCAAAATAGATATTTTCGTAACAAGGGCGTAAAATACGTATTTTTCGCACGAGTAGTGATCACCGCACACAAGTCGTTGGCGAAGCCGATCACGAGAGTGCA
>JAPYZE010004201.1:0-11187 GCA_030522805.1 Leptomastidea abnormis
ACAAAATGCGCCCTCAATCAGGAGCGTACCTCGAAATTGAAAATTTTTATTTTTTGAACCATATAACTACCCCTTTTTTGTGGAATTACTCATATACGCTCAGGCACAGCTCTTGCATAACCGCAGGCGTGGATGTTGCATAGGACGCGAGAGACACCCCCAGGTTTTTGTCGTCGTCGTTGCTGCTGCAGAGCCCGGGCACGAGCCCGGATCAAGACGGGAACTTGGACATGATTTTCCACGCGGCAATGAACTTTTCCGGGCATCGACGTAAGAGATAAGCGCGGCTATACTATACCAACCAAGAGAGAGAGAGAGAGAGAGAGAGAGAGAGAGAGAGAGAGAGCGAGCGAGCTTGCAACTATTATACTATACTGCTGCAGCCGTATAGAGCGTGTTCATCAACATATTTTTTCCCTTTGAGAATCGATCGAGATGAGGCTCTTTAATTAGTGCATTTGCCTGGCGTGACTCATCCCTATAGCCGGAGCAAGAGCAGCTTTTTTTTTCTCTTGGGCTCACTTAATAGCTCCTCCCTCCCATATAGTCTCTCTCTCTCTCTCTCTTTCTTTTTCATTCTTTCGCTCTATCCTTCTCGTCCGGCATTGCGCTCTTCTTTTTATTATACTCGTCTCTATACCCTATTCTTTTTCTCTGATGATGGTTCATTGCTCGCGTCCAACGATGAACTTTCATTCAAATTTCATTTCCCAGCAGGACGCGAGTTGGCTCTTCTCTTTCTCAAATTCCAAACTCCCACTGTCCCATATATACATATACATATATATGCATGCATAAGGGCTTGCTTGCTTGCGGTCAATGCACGAGCGATGCAAAGCCCGTTCGTGCAATTGCTGCTTGTATTTTTAGCTTATATTGCTAAAGCGCGCGCGCGCGCTCTTTTTACGACACACACAGAACGTATACTTATACTCGCTGGGAAATTGTCCGATCGATGTTTTACAGCTGCGCTGACACGGCCAAGCCGCCGAGCACACACATATGCTGCTGGCTCGCTGCTACTATACACATCCTCGTAAAGTTCACCCCTTACCCCACATGACGGAAATCAGCGATACAGTATACAAGATAAGTTGCACGTGTCTGTGTGTCTGTGTGTGTGTGTCTGCTATGTCCCCAAATTTTCTGTAATAAATTATTGCTAGAGTCCTTCTCTCGATAGCTTCTTCTTCTTCTTCTTCTTCTTTTACACATGCACTCGCAACATCTAGATATATAGGTAGAGGAAAACAAATCTGCAAGTGCTGATTTATGCAAAGTGTATCTTACTTATAAATGCGCGTGTAACCGTGACCTTAAGAAAACCTAAACGGGACTTGGAATCTCATTAAACCCTGATTTTTTGATCAATTTTTTTTCCAGATATATCATTCATTTGTTGTAGTTGTTGTCGTACATATTACAGTGTGCGATACAATTAAAAATACGTATAATACTGGCCCAAAGCGCGACTGGGCCGTTGAGAGAAAAAAGTACCTATGGAATACGATAAAAATATACCTATATGGAAGCGGGGTCTTACGACGCTCCACTGCTTCCAACTGGTTTCCCGAGCATCGTACGATGACGACGACGGCGGCCAGGTGTGCTTGCCGGCCATACGCACGTGCGCGTTCATATACGCGTACATATACGTATAATATTATATACTTGGGCCGCACCCGCATTAGCTGCTGTCGGCTGCACTGCCCTCACACACACACACACACATAGACGAGTTCACTCTTCCAGACGGCTTTTTTCCGTCTGCCCCCCCTTCCTTGTGTTTCTATTGCTGCTGCTGCTGCCACTCCGTTCTCGGGGCATCGTCTCGCTCTTCTTTGGGCTGCTTCCGCTTCTACCTCCCTTCTTACCCTTCTATGCTGCTTGAGGTACGATCTGGGCTCTTTGTGTAACTCGGCCCTTGCTCTTCTCATTCCGTTCCCGACGACGACGACGACGACGACGACGACGACGGTGACGACCTGTGGGCTATTGTGAGAGGGCCCTCCTATGAGGGGTGTACCTATATAATAATACAAGCAAGACCAGCAAGACGATCTTTTTATTTCTTTTTTTTTTACCTCTCTCTCTCTTTATCTTCCTGTACTTTGCTCTGCTCTTTCTCTGCGTTATATGTTCCACTATATAGCATTTCGCCCGGGCCGCTCTATCTTTTAGCAGCAGTAGCTTGGGCGGTGTGGGATGACTCAGCGTCCGGCACTTCACGCCACGGCGGAACTTCCCGCGCGTACTTATTGACCCGTTCTTCTTTTTTTTTCCCTCTCGCGTATACATATATAGGTATAGGTGTGTATACTCCGCGGCCCGGAAAAGCTGTCGCTTCCGTTTTCACCCCCATATACTATCGTTGCTGAGGCTTCTGCTGCTACTACTACTACTACAACTACTACTGCACTAGACTGCTGTGCTTCTTTTAGTCGAGAAACGGAAACTTATAACCGAGAGACTTGGCAAGTGGAGACTTGACGATCCGCTGACTGGAACGAACGTACTTATTGATGGAAAAGAATGAAAGAAAGCAAGAGAGAGAGAGAGAGAGAGAGAGATATTGCTAGTTTGAATAGTATTCTCGTCGAATCAGCCAGTTTTAAGCGGAGACGGGTTTCGGAAACTAATATGGCAAATGAAGAGAGCGATGAGTCGTTGAACTCTACTCTCTCTCTCTCTCTCTTTCTCTCTCTATGCAACCAACGACGACAACGAATCGAGTGTGAATCAATAGTTGCTTCGCGGTTATATTAAACCTACTGAGCTTTTTATGAAAATTGTTTATAAATATACATGTGTACGTGTACTGTGTAGATAAACAATGTGCCATTCAAATTTACGTTTAAACGCGACTTACCGATGATTATCAATTATAGGTACACACATCAATTCGTAAGCTTGAAATTATGATGAGAATATTATTGCGTAATAAATTATTAGAGAGAGAGAGAGAGAGAGAGAGAGAGAGAGAGAGAGAGAGAGAGAGAGAGAGGATGAAGATGCGATGATGATTGAAGTAATTTCGTAAGGAGTTGTATAGATGTAAAAATTGGTTGAGAGTATAATAGCTTGCTATTTGGGAAAACGAGCGTTAATTCATAATGTTTTATTCCATTGCAGTCAATACAATAATTTTTGTTTTTTTCTTTATTTTATTATTTTTATTTTTTCGCAATAGCAGTATTTATAGAAAATAGGCACGTATATAAGCGGAACACGTAAGTTTATTTTATTGTCTTTATAATGAAAGACGACGAATTTCGTAGTCGTCAATATTGGCAATTTCAAATGCGGAAATTTAATCTGAATAAGACCTGATGACAATAAATGTGTAGTATATTTTTATACATTAGGGTCGAGCACTAAATATACAAGGAAGACTAGGGGGGGGGGGCTGTTTGGTAGGTGCTATAGATAAGTAGGCGGGCTTTTTCTCTCTCAATCGAGTATTTGGCAGTAGGAAGATGTATTGGCTATTCTCTTGAACTTGCGAAAGTATAACGAGGAAATAAGGGAGCTGCAGCTAAAGCGGAGACAGACTCTCAGAAGAGAACCGCTTCTGTGTGCCAGTTGGCCGTGAAATGACGTTAGGCGCTCCTCCTCCTCCTCCTTCTCTTGGCGAATTTATTCTCACTCTTATATAGCAATAGCAGACAGATACGTCGACCCTTACTCCAAATACGACATGTCCCCATCACTCGAATTTATTGATCGTCGTATTGCGATGGCGTTAAGGCTCTCGGGGCTGCAATATAGAAAAATAATAAAATCCTTATACTGTATACTTCTATAACAGCGAGGTCGTTAACATTTTCATGCGCCTACAAGATGATCGACCAATATATAATAATAATAATAATGATATAAGTGTCAATTAAATGCTCTTCAAAAGCTTATTAAGATATCATCATCGCATCAGTGTATGCGGTGCATAAAACAAGCGATCCTCGATTGCATTTTTCAATGAAGAATCACCAATTTATTTTTTGTTTTCCTCTTCTAACATCTTTTAATCCTATAGATATATAAGAGATTGAGGTGTAGATGGCATCATCATTATCATCGTGTAGTGCTAGTATGGATGGATTATGGCTTATTTATTACAATAATACTCGCGTCGATTATACCGAGTATACTTATATACGAAGTGCTTGAGGCGCGAAATGTGTGTGTGTATGTGTATATATAATATCATCACTATATATAAATACATCCCGCAAGTGTTTCGTCTTTACACCCGAGAGAGGCGTTAAACGTCGTGGCATTACGAAATTACAGTTGTGCAATAATATAAGCCTCCTTCTTACGAAACACAGATCTCTTCCATCGGCTTTAACTGGCAAAATTTAAGAGGAGTAAATCACGTGGCTCTCTCTCTCTCCCCCCCCCCTCTGCCTCCTTTTCTCGCATTGTTAAAATATCCCAATTCTCGTCTTTTTACCAGAATCAAAAAACCAAAAGGACAAAATCGAATTAAAAAAAAAAAAAAGATTCCCTTTCTCTTGTTGCACACCGATGACCGGTTAAAGCAAATGGTCGGAGGGTAAGATATAACGTACGTAATGTACCTATACATGCGAGCTGACTCAATTCCCTCGCAGCATATAAATATATGCTGCATGTATGTCTATATGGCTTTATCTAAGGAATCATTTTTCCTCGAATAAGTCGGCGCGGACCGATAGGTCGTTCCATTGCCGATGACGAATCACTCCGATGCGGCTTTAGTGGCTTGATTTCTTACGTCGAAAGTTTTTCGTTTAGCCCGAGACTCTCCAGCTTGCAAGTGTGTATGCGTCTAGTCTGGAACCACAGGGGGGAACTGGATATGACGTGACGACGAAACGTGTATGTATATGAACATATAAGAGATGGGGTCGCGAGATTTAGCTGTACGCCTTGGCTGCAATTGCAGGAGATATCCGCGGCCCCCCTCTGATATATGTGTGCGTGTGTGTGTGTAGCTGTATAAGTTTCTGAAAAGCGAAAGTGCCGCGTGCGAGCACTCGCGGTCCAAAACTATACATATATATGAAAGCCTCTTCTCCTCGTGGATGCCAGCTTTATACTATTATTCGTCCGTCTGTCGTTTCCTTCTCTTCCCCTTTCGATCCTTTCTATATACTATATTTTTATCTCCTTCCCTTTTAACTTGTACAGCTACACATACATCACACATTGCGTTCTTACAAATTTAACAACGTCTCTGCTTTCATTTGTCGCTTTCTGCATATAACTATATAAGTTGCCATTCATTGCTGCTGCTGTTGCAGTGCCTCGCTTTCCTCTGGACAATTTGCAAAATTCAATGTAACGCTTCTCTTTCGCGATTGTATGCGCAGTGTATGTGTATAAATGTATACTATAAATATCCAGACTTTGAGTTGGCTATAATTGTCGAGAAAGAGAGAGAGTGAGAAGCTGCTCTCTTTCTCCTCATACCTCCCTCCTACAATAACTCTTATGAATTTTAATTGTTTCTTAAGCCATATAAGCTGGTTTTTTTTCTGTTACTTGCTTGGACATACAAAATTCTTGAGCTTTTAATATTTAATACTCGCGCACGTATTTACTTATTTTGAAATATAGCCATTAATAACAGATAAAAAAATAATAATACCTAATAACGAAAAGTGTTTCCTGGTAAAAAAAAGCACTAAAATCAAATTTAAACCCTCCTCTTCCTCCGCCGCTTATAGTGAGTTCCGGAGTATTAATTTTCATTGTATATTATTGACAAACGAACAACTGACTCAGACTATTATATACACCACACGCGACGACTCGATCTCGCGTTTACCCTTTCTTCAATATATACCTGTGTGTGCAGACACACAAATATATAAATGTACACATATAATGCACGCACCTTTACACAGAATATATCTTTCCGTTATCGCGGCTGGAACGAAATTTTGCACTTTCATTGATAAGAGTGCGATTTGACGAGCTTATAGCTGCGTGTATCAATGTGTGTTGTGTGTGAGAGTGTCATTGTAGTTGTGGTTGTGCCGTCATCGCTTTCTGTATCACCAATCGTCTTACTCAACAGCTTTAAACTGTCATCTATATTTCCTTCTATTATAATGCCATTCCTCTCTTCCTCCTTCTTATCTTCTTCTTCTTATTCTCCTCCTTCTTTTCACGCGTGTTTGACGCGTCAGAGAGCGAGTACCTAATCTGTCGCACGTCGAGGCATGGCAGTTTCTCGGCCCGCAAGTGAACTAATTCAAGATCGACGACCATGTCACACGTATAGGTATGGAAGCATATAAGTATGAAAGTACATGTAGTGTATTCTTGATTGAGAGTCGTGTATTATAGCTGAATCAAATTCTTTCAATATGTTTATAGGCCTTCAGCAATAATGAAACACCTCTCTGCCACTCGTGCTATTAATCTCTCTCTTTTTCTCCTATTAATGAACCGAGGCTCTCCCCTCTCACCCCTCTCTCTCTCTCCCTTCTGATTCATTGCCTCACATTCTTCTACTTATTCCTCTCTCTCTCTCTCTCTCTCTCTCTCCCCCCCCCTCTCTCTCTCTCTCTATCTCTCTCTCTCTCTCTCTCTCTCTCTCTCTCCTACACTGTTATACACATACACGCTGCCGGCTGCAGTAAGAGCAACAGCAGCATATAACCATCCTTGTGCTCTATAACACTCTATCCATTCTAAATCGCGCAGGCCACTTCTCTCTCCTTGCTCTAAGCGCAAACTACACGGCGCTTGGATAAACTCGCGATTTGCTCTTTTATACACATGTAAGAGACACCCCCGTACCTCCACCATCTTTACCCTCCTCCTCCTTTTTTACACGTGCACGAGGCCGAGGCTGCAGCAGCAGCAAGGTATATGTACGGTGCCAAAGCTCTCTCTCTCTCTCTCGTTCGCGGCCAGATTTGTCCTCCTCTCTGGTTCTTGTAAGTTGCCGCGTATATACATATAGTCGCGGACAAAGCAGCAGCAGCAGCGGCACATACGCACGCGGTAAAAGTTAAGAGACATACACACTCGTCCTTGAACGATAAGACTGAGAGCTAGGCATTCCAGCCTATACCTATTTAGCTGCACTCCAGCTGCGGCTGCTGCAGTGCTTATACACATAGGTTCACATGCACATATATACAAAGCTTTGGAGAGAAAAAATAAAGAGCTTTTGCAAGAGTGCGTACACACTTGTAAACTGTATGTATGGTGTATATACGCAGCTACTTACGAGTAGATTTACTTAGCGCTGTGGGAAAGTGTTAGATACAACTTTCTTATAAGGTCTCGAATTCGACGATAACCATTACAGATATATATATATACCAGCCATCCGATTTGTAATTAGAAATTCCATTCAATTATACTGTTACTCCCTCCTCTACTTTATGCAACCCAGCACTTTTATCGGCACGTATACCTATACACTATAGAGGAAGGGAGGGAGGGAGAACTATTGGGAAGTACTTATATGTATTGACTCCTTCTCACTCTTTTTCTCGCTCTTTCTCTCTGTCTCGACGTGAGTGATTATAAAGGGAGATTGAATTACTGTTTGCGAAAACTCGGCTATCGGGTTTCGTGAAACTTTCAGAGCTGCTGCTGCTGCTGCTTAACTAAGCGTGAAGATCGATTATTAAAGTATATACCTTAATATATATATTCATCAATCGACGAAGCCCAAATTTTACTTCCTTCTAGTTATATGTTTTTCCGCTTTCTTCTATACTACGATATAATATATTTTGGATAAATAAATATTTTTCTCTTGGACGACGATCGGTGAGAAAGAATAATTTCTTTCTTTTTTTCAATCAACAGCAAACATTGACTGTTTTCATTTAATATCAATAAAAATATCTATACGTAATTTGTTAACCGATGACGGCATCACTTTACAGATGCCATTTTCATTATATATTTATATTCCTATGTGCCGTTAACAGAGATAGTAAATATGTTTAGTCATGCATAATGCGTCTTTTTAACTCTAAGGCTACATTGAGTTATTTGCCGGTAATTCGCCTATTACCTATTATATAGTTAAGTAATCATAGATATGGATATTTTCTCATGTAAAACAATTTTAACGTCACAAGCTCTACCTATTTTTTCTTTAATTTCTGGATTTCGGTATGCGTGATAATCTCGTTCTCATAATCCACGGCGTAGTAGGTAGGTAGGTATATTTCATTTCTTTGCCTACATCATATACGTTATGAATCAGAAATGAGAAAGAAAAAAATATCGCGTAAATTCTTGCACAATGACAATTAAGATAACTCGTTGTGATTTCATATTAAAGCCTTCACACACGTCATACGCACTACACACTCGCGCACACACACACACACACACACACACACACACACACACACACACACACACACACAAACACGTACATATACATAAGCATATTCAAAGACAAAAGCAATTATTTCAACGTCCAAGCTTGCGTATACGTCGACCACAAGTAGAGTTTAACGAGGATAGCCCAAGAGCAACCGTATACCCATACCCGTATACAATATAAACTTTGTTACTTAAACCGAAAGCCAAACCAAAGTAATTCGTGAATTAATCTTGCGAATTTAAGAGAGAGAGAGAGAAAGAGAGCGAGAGCCAGAAAAAAGTTTTTAATTGGCCTACTTACATTCGCGCCACATCTCGTGATCTTTCATCCAGCCTCCTCGTACTTACATACGCACACGCGCGTACATACATTCAAGGAGGCAAAATGTCAAATGGGAGGTGCGAGAGATATAAAAACCTTTGGCCCCATAGCGAATAAACGGACGCGCTTTCTCGTCGTCGTCGTCATCCTCCTCCTCCTTCTCGCGCGATTACGTCATATTATAAGAGCCAGGCTATAAGTTTCACTTTTCGTAGTGCGGTGCTAAATGAGCAAAAATCTCTTCTCTCTCGCGTGTATATATATGTATAGTTGGCGGACACACGCACGCGCGAGCAGCCTGTATGTAGGTATGCATGTATATCTATATGTTTAGTTGCGAAATTGCGAACCTCATAAGTAAAATACACACACACACACACACACACACAGACGCTTGAGCCCTGACGCCATAATATACCTACTCTCTCTCTCTCTCTCTCTCTCTCTCTCTACAGCCTTTTTCCGCCATCTGATTTCTTCTTTTCTTTGATTAATGATTGATATTATTCTCTCTCCCCCTATATCTCCTATCTGCTGGTCGTCCTCTTTGCATATCGCGCTTGGACCACGTAGCGTATATTTATACATACAATATTTCGAGAGGCGCCTCTATTGTTTTGGAGGAGCTGCTTTTGCTTTTTTCTCTGCGCTCGTTATTATACAGGATGAAATGTATTACGATTGTCCGTAGATATATATTTTTGTTATATACGCATGCAATTGAACTAATTGCAATTACGGCTATACATAATTAAAAAATGACCGATTAGTCTGGAGTTAATTATTTCTTATTTACCGGTATGCGCAGGTACAGGTATTAGGTGTAAGCGAAGAGGGAAAGAAAAAGTGCAAAATAATTTCCAATCTTGCAGATATACTTAATTGTGCAAACGTGAAAATTCCATACAGCAATAATCCAGTAGGCTCTTGATATAGCTGCAAATCTGCCGCTTATTTGAAAGCTTTAATAATTTCACGTGTGTATCAATCAGAAGCTGCGAATGCAGTGAAAAACGTCGCGCGAACACAAGTGAAATTCTATACCTATCTCCTGTGGTAATAAATATGTACACATACAACAGCTACCTATACTATTATATACGTGTCCGATAATGACAACGCATGGTGGTGGTCCTTCTTACGAACTTCCGGCATATCCAGAGAGAAAAAAAAAGAGAGTCGCATTTTCGCGTAGCTGGTCTTTTCTCTGCGCAATCACTTTGCCCGCACGTGCAATATAGGTGTATCCATAAGAGTGTACACATAAATAATCATCACTTTCATTACTCTCTATACCTACTTTTATGCATCCTGCAAAATGCATCATCGAAAAACGCTTATGTTGTTATTATTATTATTATTATTATTATTATTATTATTATTATTATTATTATTATTATTATTATTATTATTATTATGCCGACGCTATACACTTTTCTTCTCGCGAGATCTCGACCGCGACTCTCCGCGCAACGCAATCTCTTTTGCTAAAGCATATTTATACTATATGTAGGTATATATAACTACTTTGTGTGTGGGTAAGTGTTTATGTATTCTCTGTATACCTACTCGCCTTTCGTGACTTGCGCTATTTGTTTTATTTATGTAACCTGAAACCCCTGACTGTTGCTGTTACTGCTGCTGCTGCTGTTGTTATGTGTACCTACAATATGCTTGCATATAATATATAGTGCAACATAGTGCAACAGGTTACAGCAGCATTTTGAAAGTTCGAATCGACCAAGAGTTTGACGGGCCCAGCTGTCATCGCGGATTTCCGAGTTGACCGATTATTGCATATACCTATATATGCTTGTAGCTCGCTTTGGTGTTTGCTTTAAAGTCGATACACCACATGTACGCGGGATATTATTCTTCTCAACGTGATTTAGAGCAGAACTGCAAGCGGACTTTTTTTTCATTACACGTCTCTCACCCCTCGAGAAACTGTACGTGCCGTATCGCGGCCTGCCTCGGCTGCATATACATAATATATAAGTATTCCGAGCAGGCAAAGTTGACCATAACTTAACGTATATAGTTGTATATATTTTGAGTAAAAGCCTGCAGTAACGACGAATGATAAACCTTATCGCTCGCGCTGTGATGGAATTACTGCCTTTAGTTTGACATTTGAGCATTAGAAAATTTAGTCATACTCAAAAAACGTATGATTTTCTTTTCGTAAATACATGCCTATTTCTTTGTTTTCTATCGAATGTGTGTGTGTGTGTGTGTGTGTGTGTGTGTGTGTGTGTGTGTGTGTGTGTGTACGTGTGTATGTGTGTGAGTCGAAACATTAAAGGCGCATTATAACGTTCGACTATAGAATAATGCTGAAAATCATTAGGCATTATATTCAAATACTTCATAATTTAACATTAACAATTTAATTGAGCCAAGCACACAGACGGGCATCCTACACTGATAGAAATTTTTTTGGAAATTTTGCTAAAATGATATGAAATTTTACTATTTTTTTTTGGAAGTGCTGGATATTGGTGCAACATAACGAA
>JAPYZE010004202.1:0-12956 GCA_030522805.1 Leptomastidea abnormis
TATATATATATATATATATATATATATATATATATATATATATATATATATATATTCGTAAACACACAAGTAGTGGTAACAAGTTTAAATGTGGGTCGCTTAAAAAATGCAGTCTCGCACATACTCACACATAAATACATAACACGTTACCACGAAGCTCCAGGGACCCATAGCGCGGTAAGTTCTCGACGAAAAGATATGCGTTCGTGCCGCGGGAGACTCGCGGAGTAAGACCCACTATACTGTATAGGTATAGAAGAAGAAGAAGAAGGAGAAGGAGGAAAATCATGAGGAGGAGGAATGGGAGGTAAGAGAGGTGAGAAGGAGGAGGTATAGAAGTGAAAGTGAGTCTCGGGGCATTGTTTAGGAAGCCTCAGTGGTGTATAAGAGCACTAGACGATTCTATACTACGACGACGACTATGATGATGATGATGATGATGATGGCAGTGGCTCTCACGCGAATATGTTACAAAATTTCATAATTCGAGGATGTGTGTGTATGTATGTGTTTGTTGTTGTGATATGGTTGTTAAATTTTTGATGGATGGATGTATGCGTGATCTGTAAAGAATTTTTTTTTTTTTTAATTGGATGGAAAAGAAAGAGCTGATTTGATGCTGGAGTTATTAATTGATATGAATGATTATGAAAAAAAATTTGGGATCGGTATTACCGATTTTAATAATTTTTCTTTTTCTTTTAGTGCTTTTAATGCATTTTTATTTTCTATTTTTATTTTATGAATTTTGAAAGTAAATTAGGATGAAAAAAATAAATAATATAATTGCATATAGTTTATGATAAATTTTTGGTTTATTTTTTAAATACACAATGGATCTTAAATATAATCTTAATCGCTTATCAAAAACTATAAGTAAAGATAAATCATAAAAAAAAAAAATAAAAAGAAATAGTAAGATAAACATATAACGATCAATCTTTACAATCTACCTTATTTTTAATCAATTAAATCAATCTGAATCTATACTTGATAATAACTTTTATCAAAAACTAAAACTAGCAAAATAAATATCATTCATTTATATACGACATATAAAATTTCAGCCTTCAACGCGTCATTTATTAACACTATACAAAGTCTCGCACGCTCAAAAAAAAAAAAAAAAAAAAAAATATAGTAAACCAAAAATAAAAAAAAAAGATAAAAAAAGAGTCCGAGGTTAGGGAAAATTAGAAGGACAACGCATAGTAAAAGAGAGTCCGAGGTGAGGGCAAATTAGCTGGACAATATATATATTATACCTATGTATACCTATATGTATACTAACGCTTTCCCTTTTACAAAAGCGTTAAAACGCACACTCTATACGCAGTATATTTAAATGTATATATATATATATATATATATATATATATATATACATTAAACACATTCATACATATTATATTGCTTGCAGTACTGTAGACTTACCACTACATACTACAACATACAACTTTGCTATATAGCGCGAGCGTCCTGCGCGATTATGTAACAGTCAGTATCCCCTTCCCCCTCCCTCCCTCGCCCCTTCCACTCTATTCACCCTATATCTTTTTCTTATACTAACTCGCCTACGAGTAAGTCTGAGCGTTCGCGGGACGTACGAGCGAGGCTACTACTACTACTACTACTACTACTACTACTACTACTACTACTACTTGGCTTTTGGCGAGCTAACTTTCCTCTCACTTTGCAGCTGCATATATACAGGACTGACTGAGAGAGCAACGTTATAAGCATGTTAATGTTCTGGTATATTGTACATGTGTATATGTGATGTTGTTTTTTTAATCTATCTACGATATGTATTATGTAGATGTTTTTATATGTGATGGCTGTGCATGCTCGACTTTGTTTTTTTTTTTTTTTTTTTTTTTTTTTTTTTTTTTTTTTTTTTTTTTTTTTTTTTTTTTTTTTTTTTTTTGTGTGTTTGTTTGCTGGTGGGAGAGTTGTATGTAAGTCGTGTTAGATCTGCTTAACTCAGCTGATGATCTGGAGGTTTTACTATGTACGATATAATGCTTGATTGGCGTTTTTAAGAAGATTTAGATCTTTAAGATGCAGATATATTTTTTTTTTTATAAGAGGGTATTGGTGGGAAAAAGATTGTTGATGAGCTGTATATAGGGTTGCAAGGATATTTGCAAGAGTGACTATGATTTGGAATATGTTAAAAAAAAAAAATTATGATTGGTTTTTATTAAGTGTATTGTTATTTTTAATTATTTTGTCGATTAATACCGATTACAATTATATTAAATAGCGACGTACTTATTATGTCATTATATTTCATGCTCAAATTAATTGCTATCGAATAAAAATGATACCTTAAGTACAGATTGTCAAAAAATCTTTTAAAATTTTTATTTAACAAAATAATAATTATTTCCCCAAAAAATATTACCTTGCAAATAAGAGTAATTATTTTACGTAAACGGATATAAAATTAAAAAAAAAAACATTAACTTATTTAACACAATACTCGACCCTTTTTACATAAAAAAAAAAAGAAAAAAAACAAAATAAAAGCCAGTACAGACTAATTGACATGGTTTTTGATATAAACGTCAAAGCGACACGTGCAAGTCAGTAAGCGAAAGCTGATTTCATCCGTCTTTTCGCTCACCATCGAATGTCAAACTCAAGCTTTTAAGTGCACATGTGAAGCCTTTGCATGTATATGTATGTTACCACCAAATTTCTCTCTCACATGACGTAAATACGATCACATACATAGTTCTCCCCAATATTTCAAACTCGCGTCCACATCTCATCGATACATACACATATATACAATATTACTTTCAATAAAAAAAAAAAACATCTCGTCATACTAAAAAAAGTAAGAGGAGAAAAATCAAGTGAATAAAGAATGAAAAAAAAACGGGTTTTTCACTCGATCCACCTCTTTACGTGTTCCGAGAGCTTTTAAATCCTCGTACGTAACGGTATATATTATACATCCTTGCATATAATATGGTATAGAGGATCTGAATAATCTAAGATCAAGGGAATGTCTTACTTGTAAAAAGCTTACTGGTTTTTCGATGACTCGAAAGTTGGGAGTGTAAGTATATAATATGTATACACGTAAGTGTAGATAAGAATGAAATGAGAGACAAAATTTTTGGATGAGCATATTTAGGTACTTGTAAGTTTGTGTGTTATATGAGTGTACTGCTTTTATTTTTTATGGCGTTTGTCTACTGTATAACAGTACTGGTTTTTTTTTAAAAAGTAAAATTTGGGAAATTCATATTTTTACAGCTGTTGAAAATGATTCATTTGTTAGTGATATTTGGTTTGGAAGATGTACTAAAATTTAGGTGAATTGGATTTTTATTTAAAGTAGTAATACATCAGTTAATTTGATGATTAAAATTTATAGTCTGTAGATACGCACTTCGCTGTTTGAAATATTTGACGAATAAATTGATTTTTTGGTTTGAAGGTGATCTGAAAAAGAAACGTGGCCTTATTAAAGTCACCTTCATTAACTAACAAAACTTTTTTTTTTAGAAAATCTAGATAATAAATATTATCATAAATTTTGTATTTTAAACATGAAATTTTTTTCAATAATTAGCAGTATAATAAAAATAAATGTTATTCTAAAAGTAAGCTAAAATATAAGTTAAAATTAAATAAAATAAAATAAAAAGTAAAATATATGTAAAAATTACAAATTGAAAAAAGATCGATACTAAAGTAAACAAAGCTATATTTTATTTTTCTCGTCGTAGATTATGTCAATTTCGCATTTTACAGCTGAATATTTGTACATACTTTAATTTAATAAAATAAAACATTTTAAAATTTACAAAATGTAAACTATATTAATGCTCATTTTATTCTTTTAAAAAAATAATTATAAATAATTAGTTGTAAGTTCGTTACTTTGTTAAATACTTTTAAAAAGATGTGAAGAAAAAAATTCTCAGGAACTAATAAAAATGTTTGTTTATGTGCGATGGAAAAAAATAAAAATTATAACCTTTATTTTAGTGGCTGTTGTAGAAATGCCAGAGTGTATCGATGAATCTATAAAAAAATTGTGAATTGTAATCATAAAATATTTATATTAAAAAAAAAATATTTTCTTACTATGTGTTACAAAAAACGCTGTCAAATTCACATTATTTGAAATTCAGCTTTTTTATCTTATTCTACAGAAAGTATTGACTTTTAAGGAATCTAAAAAATATTTAGTTACTCTGTTATACTACTTTTTAATCTAAAAAATATTACACTTTTAAAATGTACTTTATTTATTTTATAAATATTTTCAAAATATTATTTATATTTTTTACCAATAGCAATTCAACGTAAAGTATCTGCATCTTTTTACTAGAACGTGATTAATAGAAAATAATTTTATTTGTACAATATTTATATTTAAATATAAATATTTTATGACAATAATTTACAATATTATTTATAGATTCATCGATATAGCCTGACCCAGAAAGGTAAAAATAACAATAGTTATTTGGTTTCCATCGCGTATGGACGTATTCTTTAGTATCTAGGAAGATGTTGCACAGTTTCTACGCATTTTTTGGAACATTTAACAAAATAGTGAAATCTTAACTAAATAATCATAAATATTTATCATAACAAAATGAGTACAATTATAATGAAATTTATTTTAATACTGATTTATCTTATTTTAGTTGATGCACGTACAAATATTTAGCTGCATAATAATAATAATAATAATAATAAAAAAAAATAATAATAATAATAACGAAACCGAAATAATAATTTGTGATTTTATTCTAAAGTACAATCTAATAACAGAAAAAAATACATATTAAATGATAACAGAACTTGACTCTTTCAAATTAAACTCTCTACATTTTCAATTTGTAACTCCAATTTATAATTAAGCGTATGAGACATAAAATTTGACTAACAATTCAATTTAATTTTTATCTTACAGGGATATAATAAACACTTGGAATCAAATTAATGACTTGCAGATTATAAGTCAGGTGATCATGTTGATTAATCTATTTCAGACCTCGTGCAAATTTAATTATTAAAAATGTCAAATTTAAATCTAAAAATAATTATTATAATATATTTGTCAAACTTTTGGGTTGTACAAGCAATTCTTTTAAATCAATCACCAGAAAAATTTTCGTCACGTCCGTTTGAAGATAATAAATTTACAGATTGTGCAACAGTGATTTTAAATGATATAAGTGAAAATACTAATTATGTAAATCTTTTTACAAATAAGTCTAAAACATCCGAAAAAAATATAAATAAAATTACAAGTAATGTGTTTACTGGTGATAAACGGATCAATTTATTAAATTTAAATAAAATTGGTAGAAATTGTTTAAATTCTGCATATTTGTGTGCTGCAATTGTGGATACAGAAGAAGATTTAATTTATACGTTAAAAGAGCTTTATCGTATTCAAGTTAATCAAAAAAATGCTATTTTTATTACGTACAGAAATGCAAACATGTCAGAATATCTAACAAATATTACTCAAAAAATTTCAATGAATGGAATGCAAAGAAATATAATATTTTCTGCATATTCTGGAGAAAAGTCCTACGATGCAATTTACGTTTACAGTCCAGCACCCTATTCTGTAGGACATTGCAAACTGGGTAATTTTAATGTTGTAAGTATTATTATTTTCTGCTGTTTGTAATTAAATTTTAAAAATTACGCAATTTTTTTTTTTGTTGAGAGATTTAGTTGTTAGAAAAATTTATTTTTATCACAGTTTGAATAAAAATATGAATTTTTATTTTTCTAGAGCGGATATTGTGCAGTTAATAAATTGATAAAAAAATTACCAAATTTATTTCCTGCTGGAAATAATCTTGGTGGTTGCCCTCTTAACATCACCGTTGATCCTCCTTTTCAACCTTACATTAAAGAAATGAGCAATAATCCAAAGGGCATCATTGGTGCAATAATGAATGAAATGTCAAAAATAATGAATTTTACACCAACATATTATTGGTCTCCAAATTATACAGCATATTATCTTCATGCTGAAGATGATTATTTTAATATCGCTTGCGATATGGCACCAGCCATAGTTCCATCAACGAAGCAAAATTTTATATATTTTGACGTGGTTGAATATTATTTCGTAGCAGAATACGAAAATTTTTATCCGATTTATCGAAATCTTATTGAACCATTCGACAATTATATTTGGTTTTATACAATTGCTGTAATTTTAAGCATTGTTTCCTTAGGGTTGCTTTCAAAAATACCTGACGTTTCTGAATTATTATTAAAAATCATCGGAATTTTCTTAGGTGTTTGTGTGGGAAAATTAATAACAGGCTCGGGCTGGATTATATTCTGGTGGTCATTTTTGTTACCATCATTTGTTTTACAACAATCATATCTTGCAGCTTTAACAGATAATCTTACTGTACCAGAAATATTAATTCAAGCTAATGATATCGTTGATTTGCATAAAAATTACAACTACACAATTTATTGTCCTATAGGCGCTAAACAATTAACGGATTTATTAAGCGGTGAAAAATGGGTGTCTGCAATGAAATTATGCGTTGAAAAAAGTTTGGATTATTTGAATAAGGTTTTCGTACCTCTTGTTTTAAAATCAGGCACATTAAATAAAACATCTATTTGCTTAAATCAAGAAATGATAAAAGCTTACAAATTGCACAACATATATTTATTGCCAAGTGATTCGAGAATGCAAAATATTTTTGGATTTCGTGGTGCATTATATTTTGAAGAATTAAAAAAAAATTGGCAGAGATTCCATGAAAGTGGAATTTTTCTTTATTTGAAAAGATTAGAATTTAATGATTTACCTGACAAAGGTGGACGACCTCAAATTCAAGACAAACTTATGGGATCACAAAAAATATTATTTTACGGTTGTATGTGTGCTTTTATTGTTTTTGTCATTGAAATTTTGATTAAATCAAGAAATAAAATAAAACGTACAATTAAATTTTATTTCAAGAAGTTTAAATCATTTATGTCTAAACCAAGTATACAAAATTCAATGGAAGAATTTTTTGGTGCAATTGTGGGTATTCTACTTTTAGGTGCATTTACGTTAGGACTTTGTGGATTCTATAAATAAAGCACAAATAAAATTAATGATTTTATAATGTAACTAAAAGCACGACAGATTGTAAAATTTTGTAACGCAATAGAAACGTTATTTTAAAAATTAGATATAGTTTACAATAGACGTTATTTTAAAAATTTAGAAGTGATACCAATATGATGTTTACTTATAATAGATGTAACTGTGTTAAAATTGCGTGTAGTGAAAATCTTTAATAAAGTACATAAAAAAAAGAGTGAAAAATTTTATCTGCAACAATATACTTTATTTCTATAAAATTCCTTCCTCATCATAACGGTTTCTCCTCAAAAAATAAAGGCCAAAAACTATGCGGGTGGAGTTATAAGGCCGCATAAATACGATTATAGGTCCATCCTCGCGCGTGTGTGCACGTGCCTGTATCACGTGGTTTCTGAAAAACCAAGGACACTAACCCTGTTCCGTTTTATAATAGTGGCACACACACACACGCGCATACATAACTCAGCGTCGGCGCTTTTTTTGTCTTTGAAGGGATCCTGTAAGCCCATCACGGAATAGACCAGGTAGTTCTCGCGTTTATATATATATATTTAACGAGCTCACGATTTAAGCACTCGTAGGTATATATACCTACCTGTGCCTCTTTTACTTTCTGGTCCCTTGACCTTCTCGTACTTGACTCTTCACGGAAGCTATAAGATGTATACCTGAGACTTGAATTTTTTTACGTGGAATTTGGAAAAATTTAATCTTTGTTTTTGGACACCTTAATTGATCGTTAGACATATAAATCTAAAATTAATGAATTTTGTATGATGTCTTTTTATTTTATTAATTTTTTAAATAATTGCGCGTTTGAAAGTACAAATAAGTTAAAAATTGAAATATTGCTTCTTTCATAAATAATAATTGGATATTTTTAGATGTGATAAGGATTTTAATTTTAATACATCAAATGGAAATATTATAGTTTGTTTAAAATATGTTTAAAAAAAATTTATTGTATTTTAGGATATTCAGAAAAAGATTAAATGACCATAGTGTTTAATATTGATTAATGACAACGTAACTACTCGTTTTGATTTTTAAATATATTTTTTTCTAGTAAACTTATTTTCAATACTCTATTGAGCATATTTCGATAATTAAAGATCCGTAATACCGTTCTGTCAGCAGATGACGCCAGAAATCGAACCCACAACCTATGAATTTCGAATACGATTGTCAGCCAACTTAACAATTTTAGGTCTTCTATTTGTATATTAATTTTATTTACTATGTACGATGATTAATTGTAATTTATAGTATCATATTGATAAAACTATTAAACATAATTTTTATCATTTGATAAAAATGTATTCATGCTCGTCTATACAGTTCTATAAATAAATAAATAAATAAATAAATAAATAAGTAATTATAATCATCTTCATCATATGTTATTATCATGTTAATTTTTTTATAATAACAATCATAAAATTTTTGCATCACATTAAAAAAAAATTACACCAATTTTTCAATAATCTTCAACACCCACTCCTAACAAACAAATAATTTCCACAAAAATTATAATTCACCAAAAAATCCCTAATTCCATCAAAATCAAATCGCATGTAACATACCGTTACTCAAAAAAAAAAAAAAAAGGGTTAATCTCAGAAGCCCAAACACATAGTTCTTAAAAATGCATGATGCACACACGCGCGTACAAACACGTGGTGGCTATACAAGAGACACATCATGAGAGTGCATTATAGAATAGATTTTTGGTGGGCGTATATAGATTCTTTGAAGAGTCCCGGAGGTCGTCGACCGAATGGGGTATAGTAAGAAAAAGAGAGAAAGAGAGAGAGAGAGAGGAAGGGGGAACATGGACGCTTAAACAGCTAGGAATTTGGTGCAGGTGAGAAGATGGCTCTCTCTCTCTCCCCTCTCCTCTCCTTCTCTTCTATCTGCTACACCAGCAGTTATGTATACGTATATATAGATACTTAGCTGCACACGTTCGTCCTCTTCTTTCTCACTCTTTTTCTTTCTTTTTTTTTTCTTACGTCTGGAAAGACCAAGTCAGTCTGAATCGTGTGCATACACACAGGTTCTATTCTTCTTTTTCTTCTTCCTTCCGAGCTATAATATAACGTCAACGGGGGCCAACGACCCTACATATAGTATAATACAAAAAAAAAATTCATGACAATAGCTTGATATGTATGTATATAAGCTTAGTCGCGCACTTTTTTTTTAAATTTCGTTTGATTATAAATGCTACGTCAGATCCTCGTCTTCCTTCTACTCGTTTTTATATATACATCTATAGTTGCATTTTTTGTGAATCGTTGACTTCTTATATATACAACTTGTTATAATAACCATTAGCGATCTTTTTCTTTCTGCAGGCTATTATTATTCTATAAAGTAATTTCTTATAATTTTAATACCAAGCAGCTCTAATTTTTTTTTTCACGTTAACGTTACGATGATCTGAAATTCTTAGTTTTTCTTTATTTTTTTTTATTTCGTCTCTTCTTGCATTCAAGTAAGAAGCTTTGAAGAAGTTTAACGAGTAATCTGTATTTGTTTTTTAAGAGTAAGTCGTTGTACATACTTGCGTTTGTTTGCTGACGTATGTACAGGCGCACACGAGCGAGATGCTGTAGATTATATAGTACTTTTTTTTTATTTTTACGATTGTTTGTTAAAGTGAAGAGAGGAGAGAGGAAATGATAAGCTTTGTATGATTAATAAATACAAGTTGTTTGTTGATACATTGAAATTTTTAATTTAAAAAGAACATTTTTATTAATCTTGATAATTGTTGAAAACTATGTTGTTGTTGATTATCTAGTGATTATTGTGACACGTGTTGGCTGTTATATAAAAAAAAAAAAACTTGTTGGAATTTTATCGATTAACATAAATGATTCATGTCTATTTAGTTGTTTGATTATTACGTGATTGGAATTGAATTAGATATTTTGATTGTTAGATTATATATTTTAAAAATATACTTGGTTTGTGTTTAGAATATAATATTATCCTTTTGATTACTATACGTAATGTACAATTGCATTAATTATGTCATTATTAATTTAATTGAATAATAAATAAATAAATTATTATTAATTAAATCACTACCTAATGAATATTTATTTAAATAAGATTTTGTTTCATAATTTTTTTTTTAATTTCCGTTTTTATTTTTTAAACTACAAATCAATGTAATATTTTTTAAATTTCTGCAAAATTTTTAACTAAAATAATTAGAAAATTAATTCTTACCAAATATCATACTAAACTACAGCATCCTACTAAAAAAAAAAATCACTCACAGTTTCCAAGAAATAGGGTTAGCCAAAATTTAGTCGAGCTATTCAACTGTTAATAATTACCCTTCGAACCATCAAAATCCGTAATATAATAGATAACGCAAAATCGAAATAAAAAAAAAAAAACGAAACACAGCCAAAAAAAAAAATGAATACCTACGTAGTCGGGTCTTCGACCCCGTGCGCACAAATTTTGTATAGAAGGCAAAACGTCAGACACGCGTATATTATTGCCTGAAAAAGAAAAAAATATATATAGGAAAGGGGAATAGAGAAAAAAAGGATAGTACCGCAACAGCGGCATTATTTTCATCCTATAAGAAGAAGATCCCTTTTTGTGGGTCCTTTGTTCAGCTTAGACGGTACAAGTGTATGCATGTGTGTATGTGTGTGTGTGTGGCGTCCAGAAAGCAGGCACCTAAAAACACGTTTATAGGACGTATAGTAGAAAAAGAGTGTGGATTAAGGTCGATGACCTGTCCTGGTCGGTGAAGAGATGTATATATAGAAGAGAGGGCTCGTTTGGGTCCTATATATTTATGCTCTTGACTTCTTGTTATACCTATCTGGTTTTTTTTGGTATCTTATTTTTTTTCTTTTTCTATATTCTTCATTATACAAATTTTTCTATTTTACTTTTTTTAGCTTGTATCGTCTATCTCACGTGTTTGGCGTATTATGTTTTTGGATGGATTTTGTAGCTATTTTTAGTGGTTTTAAATGTTAGTTTATAATTGATGTATACTTTTTATGATATAGCTAAATTTCTGAACTATATACCAATATACTAGTAATATATTAGTAAATTATAATGAAATTAATAAGAATATTTTAATGCTTTTAACAAATATAAATATTAAAAAAAAAAAAAAAAAATATATATATATATATATATATATACATCTCAATTAAAACATATTCAGTCCAGCAGTATATATTATAAAAATACTGCATGTTTTGATTTTTTAAAGTCTATTTATTAATTCTTACATTGTCTCCCACTACAGTAAAGTAAAATGAAATTTATTATTTTAAAGCCATTTTTGATAAGTACATTTCTGGCTAGGACTTAGGATGAGCTCAGTACGATAGACATCGGTTTCGAACCTTCGATCCAATAAATTCTTAAGCCCACGTTCTACCGATTCTACTCCATAATCCCAATTGATTTATTTTTTTTCAAAAGCTAAATAGAAATATTACTAGCGTAATATAAGGCGTTCTCTTATTAAAACTTAATTGAAGCAAAAATTACATGTGAATAACTAATGTATAATACATAATCATTAAAATTTTTTATTTTTCCATACACTTTATTTCAAATTTATTTAAGATCAAATTAAACGTCAACCAAGCGAACTACATATTAATTACAAATTTACATATATTATAAAAAACAAGCTGTGCTAGAACAATTCAAAAATACATTATTAAATTTAATCATTAAAATTTTATTCGAAATTTATAATTAATCAATTGTATAATCAAGTAAGAAAATTTAGCTACATCAAAGATAAATCTTAAACAGTTCAATACTTACATTCTGACTAAAAAAATCAACATAGGAGTGGTATACACAATCAAGCACCACAAAAGTGCAGCTACCTTTGTTATCTGATTATTATCGGTCAAAAAAAAAAAAAAAAAGTCTATCACAGCCTTTAAATATCGAACGATTACTATTTAATTTTTTTTTTTTTGATAATATTTTATAGAGGTGTGTTATATTTACCATATGTCATTTAAAAAAATTCATTTGAATTTTATCAATTAAAGTAAAGAAGAATACGAATTAAGAGATATCATTTTAGGTATTGTATCAATTTAAAAAAATTTGATTTACGCACATATGATAACCTGATTTTTTTTTCGAATAATAATAATACTGTATAGGTGGCCTGAATTATATACGTTTGCATATTGAACAGGAAACGAATATTTCTTTAAATATAATTATTTGATGGAAAAAAAAGAGAGAATAACGATTGATTTGTAATAAAAGACTCTCTTCGATATAATGTTATTTTTAGCGGTTAATATATTACAATTATATCGTTCGTAATACGTAAATAATACGTATAAAATACGTTTACTAATCAAGAGAGAAGAAAAAGAAGAAACAGAAAAAAAATGCAACGCACGTTCACATTATTATTTTGAAACTATTTTTATATCCGATAATAGGTGTATTTCATAAAAACTTTATATATATATATATATATATATATATATATATATATATATTTTTTAAGTCATTATATTATATCCTCAGCTAAATAAGTATTTTCAAAACATCATAATCTTATCGAAAAAAAAGAGAGTATAATACGAATAAGCCAAGTTATAACCAAATTTCGTATTTTATCAGTCTTATCAGTTAAAAAAAAAAACAAGCCTCTCCGCTTTATAAGTGTATATATGTAATATTTATCAACGACCCGAATCTACCACAATTATACATATCGACGCCTCGTAAGAAAACTATGATAAAGTATAGTTGTCTTACGAAGAATACGTTAAGTCCTGATTTAACGAAAAATACGCTAAGTATAATT
>JAPYZE010004203.1:0-12606 GCA_030522805.1 Leptomastidea abnormis
TTAAATGATCAGTATACAATTAAATATGTTGAAATTAGTTAAAATAATATTACAGTTTACATAAAGGATCAATACAGTGAATAATTGATAACCTTAATAACAACCGACATGTAAGGATACACTTTTTTAACTTAATTAATTTCTTAACAATAATTCCAATTCAATTATATTATTTTCTTGTTTCATATATACTTTGAACTTTATTTGTTGCATTTCAGTTCAACTATAAAATTTTTCATGATTAATTTTTTTTAATTATAGGTTATGTTTCATTGGCAAATCATTATATTATTAATAACTAATCACCTATAAGTTACTATAAGCTTAATAAATAATTATTAGAAAATGTTTTATAAATTAACCTAAAAATATGCACTTTTCTGTTGTTTACTACGATTGGAGCAAATCACTTTTTGCTGCTCGCTTTGAACGAAGCAAGCAATTTTCGATGGGCGGGCATATATAATAGCACCGACGCAATTTAGGCCCCCGAAAGATACAATAGACGCGGAGTCGCGGATGGACGTGTACGGCCGCGGAGAGACGCGTACGCAAAGTTAACTTCATAACGAATTTACATGGTATACGTAATTTTTTACACGCATACGCGTCGTCGGCTATGTCGTCAGCTGTCCGTGTCTCTCCGCCCGCAGCCGTCCACGTCTATATATATTTATTATGGGTCTGCCATCTACGTACGATGTACGTGCTTCCGCGTGTGTGCGTGCTGCTGTGTGTTTGCAAGTGTGCTGGGAGCTGTGACGGATATCTGTAAATATAATGAATAAAAATTCGGCATATACTTCATGACAATTGCGCATTATACAAACATATTATTACATATGTATTTGTATGTGTATTCCACACAATAATTAAACGCAGGCGCTCAGGTGCGCTGCCTGGGGCTGGCTGGAGGCTGGAGTGGTGTTCAAGCACAGCTATACTCACAGCTGTAGACAGCAAATACATATGTTTACGCATGCGCAATAACCAATTTTCAGATTTAATTAATCAAATTTCTCCAAAAAGCACTCGATTTCAAGTATATAGCACAATAAAAATAGAGATACCTTGTTACCGTTTTCTCTCTGCTCGTGCAAAACAACGGTTTTATAATAAATTTTTTTAGTTACTTAACCTGTACATGTATACGTTTGTATCCATGTGGGTGCTGTTAATTTTTCATTAACAAATAACTTATTACATAGCCGACCTACAAGCGCCATGACTTCTCTTATGTATGTACCTCAACTCTCTTAGATGAGCAGAAGCTTTTGCTTACTCATACACACGCGCATACATTTAAGAGAAAAAAAACAGCGCAGACACACTGTCTCACTACCTCTCTATCTCTCTTTCTCAAGAGTCGCAACATACGGTAGATTAAATGTACATGTCGAGCATTGGACGTATGCAGTAACCGCCAGTAGACAGTTGGTTTTGACTCTTTCGTCGAGTTGTAGCCTCTCTTTCTCATTCTCGTTATCGTTATCATTGAACGGAGCCAATAACGGATTTATGGTGGGAAGAGCGATATATACAGGCATTATTTATTTTTAATATTTTCTATAGTGGTGTATATAATAAGAATGAAAATAGTAGGGACCGTACAGACTTTTTCTAGACACTACGTATGCACTATCTCTTCCTCTTTGCCCCTTTCCTTCTCATTTTTCTCTTAGTAGAATAGGCACTCATATAGCAGTTTGACAATTTTTAATTTTAATTGATTTTCTACATTTTAGCTGTATTTAATAAAAATTTATAAAATATACTGCCAATACAGTCTATTCATAATTGGAACGTACCATCTTAGCTTTAATGCAGTGCAATTATGGTAAATATTCGGCTGTCCTAAAAATTGTCAATTTTGATTTTATATTTGCATGCACGATTCTGAATCTTCCTCTGTAAAGAAAAGTAATATCATATGCTTTTTAATTTCAATTACCGTTCTGTATACTTTTATCTCCCTAATCTATGTACAAAATCGTAAATCAGAGAGTAATTCTAAATGTAAAGTTAATTTTTTTTTTTTTAACAAGTCTCACTGAGCGTTAGAAGCTATAAAAATATCGTTTGATGTGCATGTAAGTATAAGAGAAAATTCATTAATTAAAGTATAATATAGAATAAGGTACATATACCAGCGAGCTAGGTCATTTTCTGGTTTACAGCTAATTTGTTACATGTTACATAATTAGGATAAAACAAAGAAAGAAAAGAATCGATATAAGTATTGGAGGGGTAATGAGAAGCGAAAGACTGAGAGAAAAGTGGTAGGCGAATGACGCCGTACCTGCTAGGTATGCTGCTGCTGTATAGCTGCTACGCGCATACGATCAAAGTTACGAAGGGTTTCAAAGAGATAGAAAGAGCGATAGAGATTGTTGTGTGAGAGAGAAAGAAAAAAGAGGAGAGGAGGTCCATGAGAAACATCGTGTCCGTATAGGATACACGCGGGGCACTCGGTCTTTCTCTCGCTTCCTTGAGTCATCCGAGACGTAACGTGTGCTCCAATCGCTGTCACGATGTGTGAATTAGCCATGCGGTTAATCTTGCCAAAGTTAAGTTTCTACACCTACTTACATCTGTTTGTATTGGCGCGCAGCGATTAAAGAGCGATGGGAGGTATTTTATTAATTCACTGCACTGACAGACGGATAGATCGCGACTAAAGCGAAGTCTTGGGAACCCGATTAATTAAATTAATTAATTTCGATTTATGCTTAATTTTTCTCTAAAAATGCCTTTAATCAGTATAAATATATTTTTTTTTTATTCAAAATAAGCATGATATCTACTTAATTAGCAATGGGAGTGTTGTAATAATAAGTTGAAATGAACATAACATTAAAAAAATTCAATCTTTATTTTCCTATAAAAGTTGCACTGAGAAAAAAGTTGTGAATATATTACTAAAAAAGTCTATTAAATTTACTTTTGCAGGCAAGTAAAACATCTTATGTAAATGTTACTTAGTCAATATAGTTATTTTTAATTGCCCACCTAAGTAAAATTCACTTGGATTTCAAAGTAAACCAACCAACCAAGTAAATTATACTTATAAAAAGTATCGATTACTAGATTTTTGAGTAAAAATTACGTAGTATATCTCGTAACTTCAATAAGTAAAATCTACTGTCTTCAATCAGTAATATATAGAAATCGTATTTCTCAGTGTGTACTTTGTATATAAAAAATCGGATTTTGTATTATGTTAAAATCGGAAAAACCTTGTTTCAACTAAATATCGCAAAAAATAAAAATGAAAAAAACAAATGAAATGATCATTTTCTTTTTTTTTTTAAATCTTTTAAAAAAACCAATTGAATCCACTTTGTCCGGTCAAAATCAAAAGATCTGAAAAATTTTATGTTGCATTACAAATAAAGAATACGTATAGTCATACTCGAAAAAGTGGTTTTACGATAATTTTTTTCAAAATAATTATATATTTATATTTATTACATGATAAAATAATTTCGTTTTTTGCGTACATCTTTTTTTCCTTTCATGCAATTTCGACAAAAAAATTCTTAAGTAATCTTAAGACAGCGCAATATACATAAATCGATAAAATTTAAGAATTTTTATATTCATAAGGTATTTATAATAATTTTTTATGATTTCATACGACATTAAATTAAATTTTTTAACATATTTTAATATCTCAAAAATAATGAAGAGTTTAGATAAAAGAATACTATGTTAATAAAGAAACTTGTAAGCTATTAAATAAACAAATCACGTACAATTAGTTTAACTTTGGATGTACATTTTGCTTACAACAAATTATTATGTTATGTCGTACGAGTACTAAAGTGTTTTTTTTAAAAAAGTCCTATGACAGGGTAAAAACAGCTGTCAAGTATTTGGCAGAAAGCTTCGTCAAATAATAATTTCTTACTTATTCATTTTGCGCAAATTAATTTTTTTGGTATCAAAATAACATTAATAAAGTTAATTTCTAATAAAAATGTTATAATTTTATAAAGATTTTTAATGAAATAAAAAAAAAATTTTTGTATTTTCTTCGTAAATACATGTATAAATAAACTTAAGAATTGAACGACAAAAACTACATAATATAGTTAAAATCTTGTAAAAATTATACATCAATAACTTTTGCAATTATTTTTCAATTGTTACAATCAGTCCTCCTCTCTTTATTCGCAAGATCAAAACAGCATACAAAAAAAATCAATATCTTAACAAATAATAATCCATTAAAACGAAGAATGTATACATACAATTTACGAAAAAAATACATAAATGGTATGAATTTCAAATCAAAATATAATAATTTACTCGAGTGTTTGAATAAAATGAAAAAACTATTTGTGCAATTTTCTAAGAAACTAATACATAAAAATATTTCAAATCGTAACGTCAAAAAGTAAAAAATGAAGCAACTATCTTGTCGAAATTTTAAATCATTATCTTTTAAAATATTTAAGTTATGGGTTCTTACAAAATTGTTATTTTTCGACAATAAATTAAAATTAAAATAATCTACAAGTACAATAAGAAATAGACATTAAAGATTTTTTTCTCAAGAAGATGCGCTTCGTCCGAAAAATAAATATTAATTTTTACTATGTTAAAATCACAAAAAAACATTTTTGAGAAAAATAAAAATGACAAAACCAATTGAAGATCGCTATAAACTATTCTTTTATATTTATTCAGAGAATCCTCGTTAAAAAACACATCGAATCCACTTTGTCCGGTTACAATCTAAAAGTAGTAACATACTTTGTTTGGTTAAAAAAAAACATTTGTACACTAAAAAATATTTTTATTTCTTCGAAAATTACCGCTCGACGAAATATCGTCACCCACACACGCACTCACACAAGCGCGCGCGCACACGCGCATATATATATACAGACTTTTTTGAAAAATGCGTTTTTTACTTACGTAACTTTTATAATGTTGATTAAAAAAAAGTTTGACATTGTTCACAGCTACAAAGCTTTTTCTTATAGAAAGTAGACATTGGCAGAAAAAAATTAATAGATTTATAAAAATGAAATTTAAAAAAATTCTATGGGCTATGTTAAGAACGCGCTAAGCGCGCAATACTAATCTAGTAATTACAAATTCTGATTATTAAAAAATTTAAAAATACGAACTTTTTGCATACAAAGTTATACTATTTTTACGTATAAAAAAGGTATTCAGTAATAATAACGTTACATTGTTTGTAAATTTTTATATGAAATGTACCTTACAGTCGAACTTAATGTTATGAAATTTTTTAAAGAGCTGTGTTACGTATATGTATTACTGATTTTGTTGAACTATGATTATGACCAACAGAAGTATCACTGACGAAATAATAGCTTATAGTTAAGTTAGTATTTAAAAAGACCAACAAAAATGTTTATTTCCTTCTTTTTCTTCATTTATCAGTTCAAGCAAATATTAGTGAAGTATATAGTTACGTTGTTATTCATTTCTAAATATTACAGTTTAAAAAATGATTATTAAAAAATGTAATAAGCCTCCTTCAAATAAATCGTGATAAAATATGTAACATACCACAAGACAAGAAATAGATTTTCTTACTCTATAAATAATTTCCACAATAGTAGTAAAAATAAGTTTACCATTAAGAACTACACCACTCTTCTACAAATTAATATATAAAAGCAAAATTTAGGAATATGATTTTATTTGAAATTGTTATACAGGTTGCAAAAGGCATGAACAAATTTCCAGACTCGAGATTCGTTGAGCAGTTAAGATACCAATGGAATCAGAGAAATGAATTAAAAAAGTTAGTGGAGGAATTACTGTCCAAAAAGCAGGTAACAGATAAAGAAGGTAATAATGTTTCTAGTGATGTAAGTAGTAATAGAGTAGGAACTACGGGTGAAGAAACTATAAAAGAGGTAAGTGAACGCAATATTCCTGTAGAACAGGTAGTAAATGAGTCTGATGGTGATTCGTCTAATGATTTGGTCGACGTTACGGGTGACGAGAGTGAAAAAGAGGTAAGTGGTAATGAAAAGTCAGTCGAACCAAAAAAACAGGGAACAAATGAAACAAGTACAAACGTAGCTTTAGTCGTTGATACTTGTAGGGTAAGTAATACTGCTGAAGATTTTATGGAAGATGTAAATGAATGTTATAATCCTGCTGAAGTGATAAGAAACGAATCTGGTGATGATTTAATTGATGTGGTAAAGGTTTCGGGTCTAGAGAGTGAAAAGGATGAAGAAAATAAAATTACTGTAGAATCAAAAAAACCAGAGACATGTCATATAAGTAATGATTCCTCGAGTGAAACAGATATTGATGTAGGCGTTTCGAAGGATGAGAATTGTAAAGGCGTAAGTGAATATAACAAACTTATAATACCGAAAAATAAGTTTCAACTTGAAAAAACTGCTGATCCTTCGATTGATAAAGATAGTGGTATGATATCCATTTTGGGAGATGATAAAGTTACAAATATTAGTGAATGTACGGACCAAATGGAGAATGCAACAAAAATTGCAGTTGAAACAAAAATTACGAAACACGTTTATAAAAAGTTCAAAAAATCTGAATATGAATTAATTAACGTCATTGGTGATGGAAATTGCTTCTATCGAGCAATTTCGAAACGACTATATGGAAATGAAGAACGCCATCCTGAACTTAGAGAGAAAATCGTTCAATACACATGTGATAACTGGAACGATGTAAAGGAAACCCTAGATTTGACTTGTGTAAATTTACATTATCAAAATCCTGAAGAATACAAAAAAGTAATGGGAAATCTGGGTACTTTTGGTACAGGTTTTGAAATTGTGATCTTTACTCGTATTTTTAACATGACAGTTGTTGTATTCAAGGAAAATTCTGACCAAGAATTAGTTAAAGCATACGAGATGGAATGCGATGAAAGAAATCGTGTAGGATTTATGAATTTGTTTTTTGAAGGCAAGGAAATCAAAAATGATAAAGAGGAAAAAGAAGAAGTAGGTCATTGGCAACTAGTAAAATTTAAGAATGATAATAATAAAGAAGACATTGACAACAATTTTCAGTTTAGTAACAACTCCGAATCAAAATCCGATGATGAAATGTTATTAGAAAAACAAATAATTTCAAACAACAATAATGAAGATTGTAATATTGATGATTTGATTGATGAGCATAATGAATATGCAGTTAGTGAAAATAGTTTTGATGTTGAACTGACAACAAGAATGTCAGATATTCCAGTACAACATCGGACAAACCCTTATGAGTATTCCGATAATGAAAGTCTGTCAAATATTGATAAAACAATTAATGACGTTCAAAATAAAAGTAACATCGATATCACAGAGAATGATGAAACAAGTAAACTTGAAAATCGTTTCGGTAAAACGTATTCCAAACTATGCTATTCCAATAGTAAAATTTCTGAAAAACCTGCAGAAGAAGTTTACAGCTTCAATTCAGAAGGCAGCAGTAGTAACTGTAAAAAATTAAATAATACAATAAAACAGGTAAGAAAAAAAAATCATTCAAGTGAGAGCGAATATAAATGCAATTATAGCGATAGAAGTAGTACGAGTGACTCTATTAGCGGTATGACAAGCACGGATACAAACGTTAAAACAAAAAAGAAACGTCAAAGAGGAAAAGGTAAAAATCGAAGTCAAAGAAAGAATAAGGTTAAACAAGACGTTGTGCTTACAAGTGACACAAACGAATCAGATCAGAAAAAAATTATTGAAAATAGAAAAAGAAATAAAAAAAATAGAAAATCCGCACATCAAACAGATGATGGTAAAAAAAAGGAGCCAGTACATTATGATGTTACTCTTGACGTAAGGGAAATAAGACCATCTGAAATCCAAGAGTATGGAGAAATTAGTAATGAAAAAATACGAAAGACTTTCGAAGATATATTACAGTGGACCATAGGTTGTACTTGCCCTATAAGATTCACGGGATCGGTGAAAACAAATATAGATTATAGTGTCTATACTGTCTACGCACGCTGCGTTTATACAGATCATGGTCAAAGCTTTAAAGCTGTTTTTGATAGATTAAAGAGTCCCTTAGTACGAGTTGCATTTTACAGCGATAACGAAATAAAAGTAGAACACAGTGATATCGAGCAACCAAGAAAGTTCCGATATTTGAGAGGTAAAGAACGATTAGAAACAGCAAAAGAGTTAGTCAACAAAGGAGTTAAAAAGTTCCTTGATGAGAGAAAGAAAGAAACAAATTCTGAATTATTAAATGATGGTAACACCCAAAACTTGTTTAAAGAAGAAGTTTTAAGCAAAAGTCTTTCAGAATTTAATTGTGGTAGAAGATTGAAATTGCAGTCTAATGATTTAAACGATTTATTTCAACTACATGTAGAGGAGCAAGCTGAAAAAGATCCATATTTAAGACATGTTGGATTACCTTTGACTGCAATAATGTTTACTGAAGAAGATTTAAGGATATTTCTCGGAGGTACGGATATGCCCTTACACTTGGATGCTTCAGGATGCAAAGCAAGAATGCCTCATGGATTGGAACCAAAACCTATATACTATTATGAAATTCTTGCAAAGCATTCTATTGAAACAGTTAAATTGGCTACAATGATAACGGCAGTACATGATGAAGCATCAATAAATAATTTTTTATCTATGTATAGAAATTTTGTATTAAAACACACTACAAAATGGCCATTAGCCAACGGTATTGTGATAGATTGGTCGTGGGTATTTATTCATTCAATTTTACGAGAATGGAATTCAGTTACTATAGACAAGTATTTAGAAATTATGTATGATAGCTGTGTTAACACACTAATAAAGCCTAATTTATGCATTTTAAAAATATGTTTTGCTCATTTCATGAAAATTGTGTCAAGAACAATTGACAGAAAGTTTCCAGAGTACAAGGAAATAAAAGGTTTTTTGCTTGAATGTAGTGCACTCATAAGTTTATCAAGAAATGTTAGTGATTTGGACAATAACTTTGAAAATATATGCTCATTGCTATTAGCGCAGAAAGAGGAAGACGCAAATCGTATTAAAAAATTGTTGAATGCCTCAATCAATGAAAGTAAAAAAAATCGTAAAAATATATATTCAAATAATAAAGAAAATAATCAAGATAAAGAGACAAATAATGACGGTGATAAGACCAAAGAAGAAGATGATGAATTTGACAATTATATTAATAATTTAAAAAATGTTAAAGAACCACTATATAAAAAATCGCCATTTTATAAAAGATATAATGATAAAATGATTAAGATAAAATCTGCTTATTTGCAAGATCCAGATTACGTTACTCAATATATTCCAGATGAATATATAAATAATTCAAATGAAAGTAAACGAAAAATTACAAATGAATTTTACGCTCCTGAATTTGTAGATCATCTAATTACTAAATGGATGCCTTATGTTCCTTTGTGGAGTTCCATCGATCTTGACTACGTAAAACCAAATATACGAAGTATTAGTAATGCTTACATTGAAAGTCAAAATAGAATAACAAAGAAATATGTATTCAAGGGTAATTCATTAGCTTCGGTTGCAGATCGCATAAGACAGCTGAAAGTTGGACGTCAGGATACCGCCGCAAAAATATACCTTAATGTCGACACTCGGCCGAAGAAAAGACAACGAGCCCCCAAATATCCTCAGGAGGAGTCCAATCCTAACAATAAAGAGACGTGGAGAAGGTCAGCTAAAACCGGAAAATTGCGACAGTCTCACGTCCATCTGAATAAATTAAAAAAAATTACAAAACAAGTTTCTGATGAAGATAATGCTGAAGACGATCACTCACAGGAAAATACAAGTGAAGTAGACTTAAAAAAGAAAAAAAGGAAACTTAATCAAATTAAAAAGACTGACGATAATGACAAACAAAAAATTACCAAAAAAGAAATAAAAAGTAATAGTACAGAAGAAATAAATTTGTGTTCTGATTATTTAAAAAATCCCGTGAAACCTGTTAGAAGAGAAGAACATGTAAACGATAATGACTTTGTTGATGTAAAAAAAATAAAATTAGAAAAAATTGGCGATGATAATAGTATGGGAGAAGATATGGCAGATAAAAGTAAGATTTGTGATACAGAAATGATTGATATAACAGCTCATAATGAATCAGACACTGATTGTGATATGTATGTTAGTAAAGACACAAATATAAATGAAAACATAAACTATAAGATCGAAAAGTATGAAAATGGAGTAATTAAAGACGTACAATATTACATGTCAGCGCCGGTTCCATTAATTAAAGTAGGGCAATATAAAAGTGAAAAATCTTTGATTAGTAGAACGACAGAAATTAGCGTATATGATTTTGCAAAATTAAAGGGTATAAACTGGATTAATGAAGCAGTGGTAGATGCTTTTATGGCAGTCTGCAGTAAAAATTGGAAAGATTGTTCATATGTATCAGTAGAGGATACTAATTTCATATTAGGCGACAATTGTACTCGTAACAACAAAAGCAGACCAATTTTTAAAATAACGAAACCATTAACCGGTAGAATATTTCTTCCATATTCATATCTAGGTCACTGGCAAACACTTTTAGTTAACGTAGAAAAAGAAACTCTTGTATTATTAGATCCCTTTGGAAAACAGGATGATTTACAACGAGCAACATCAGAATTTGTGAGGTTTATTAAAAACACTGCTTCTCAATCGTCATGGAAAAAACTGGAAAATGTTAATTGGAGAATTGATGATATAAAAGAACGACCATACCAGCGGTCAAATGACGGCCATAGTTGTGGGCCTTTAAATATGTATTACCACATGTGCATTGGTGCTAATACACCATGTGATTTGAATAAAAATCCAGATATTTTCCGATGTGAAAGTTCACAAATACTTTTAGAACAGTCTGACGATATGAAAAGTCTATGCCTTTATTGTACTAGAAATGTAATAAATAATTTTGCTGATTGTAATATATGTTTCAGAAAGTGTCATAAAATGTGTATCAAAAGAATCGACAAAACAAAATTCGAAGAATTAATAAAAAATATTGAAAATAACGTAAAAGAAAATTATCAATGTATATTATGTCGATCTTACATGTCAAAAAGTTGATTAATATACAAATAAGTAATTGTAAAAAAGAAAATAATATAGGAACTAGTAAAAACATGTTTATAATTGAAATTAAAAGCAATACGTACCTGGTTATTAATGTAATTATTATTTAATTTTTAATTTTTAGACTCGAAAAAAAAATTTTGGATAAAGTTATCCTCGTTAAAATATTTTGTGCAATGTTTTAAAAAAAATAAAAAAATATGATGTGATCAAAAGTTGTCATTAAAACGTGCATGATAATTACTGTTTCGAAAAATCAGTATAGCTTTGGTACAGCGTTGATTGTGCGTTGGCGGCTACGCTCATAGTTTCTGATGTATAGATCGTGGCGCCGCGATGCAGGATCTACTTACAACTCAAACATCATGTAAAATTAAATTTCTAGACTTTTCCGCATCGTGGAGCTACGGCCCATACACCATAAATTATAAGCGTAGCTGCCGCCGCACAATCAACACTTCTCTGATCTACGTATGTATAAGTAGAGATAAACGAATATAAAATATATACAGGAAAATGTATTGTTTCATCGACATACTGTAAATAACCGCCAGAAATTTATTTTTTACCTATTGTACTAAAAATTAATAATGAGAACAGTATAACGTAGTTTGCAAAATAACCACAAATTAATATAAATAAAAATAAGTACGGAGTACAAGAATTTACATGGAAAACGACCATCGGAGTATTGATGGCAGTTCGTTAATAAATACTCAGGATGTACAATAAACTATTCTGGTATCTTGTTGATAAACTGCTATTAATACTGATTCAACCAATCAGATGTATAGAAATACTTATAAAACAGTAATCAATTGCTTCATTATTTTCTTAATTAATGTAAACATTAAATATTATATACTGTATATTTTAAAAAACGTTGAACCTGTTTATAAATTACAAATTATAAAGAAAAAAATTGCGATAATATTTTGTTTATAAACTGCAAAAAAGAAAGATAACGTAATAGACAACAAACAAAAAGTAAGTAAACCAAGGATACATTATAACTAAAATGTACCTTCTAAATAATAAAAAAAGCAGGTCATATTTAAAAATGTCACCAAGAGTGAGGAAAGGTCAGTGGACCGCAATAAACATCGCAAAAAAGCGAAGTCAGATCGGATAGATCAATAAATAGCAAAATTAAAAAGTACATAAGTGAATCTGTAATAATCAAATTGTGAGGTATTGCTCGAATTAATAATAATTGTCTTACGTCTCACAATATGACTTTTAATGAATATACAGAAATATTAGGAGGAGTAAATAACCTACACCTATCGTTCTATATAATTGTAATTCTTATACGTTTAAGTACAACAGCTAATTTTCCCATTTAAACTTACATTTTGCAAAAAATGTAGCTTTTATTGCTAACGAAAAGATACACCTAAAAATTAATTGAAATATAATAAAATATAATACAAAATTATCCAGAAATAATTTACTGAAAGATTTAAATTTTTGAAAAATTTGTTCCATTCTTAAGTATGCCAATGCTGATTTTTTTACAAGTCTCTGG
>JAPYZE010004204.1:0-18058 GCA_030522805.1 Leptomastidea abnormis
TATCTTAAAATTTCAGCAAGAATCATCTTCACTTTATTGTCTTAACCGTTCCTATATCCTATCTCACATACATACATACATAACATAAGAGCAATATCGCCTTAAGGTTTATCATAATTACAACCATATAATTTAAATTTGATTTAATGCTCTCTCCCTTATTCGAATATATTCGATCCAACCAAACACATTACATAACCCATCAACTTTGATTTTTTTTTTTTCAACTCATCTTCACATATATAAAAACCATCAAAAATAAATATAATCAAGCACTAAAATTTTGCAACACTTTACCACAGCATTTCTTTCTCGCTTGATTTTCTATAAATAAAAATGAGAATTTTTCTATTCTTAAAACATAATAAAAATAAATCCAGCTACCTATAAGCTATACTCAAACAGCATATAGTAAAACAGATTCTAAACAATTCGATTAAATCACGTCACCCCCCAACCTTTATATGTATGCGACGTTGCCAATCTCTCAGCTACTTTCATCTTATCAGTATAAATATATCAGCATCCACCCGCACTATATATACCATTCGCGATTCTCATCCGATGGCATTTGCTTTTTTCATTGGTGAAACCGTTGAGAGGTGTACTCCAAACCTCCTACCATCATTGTATTATGCTGGAAAAGGCAATAGAGTGTATACATATACATAGGTATACTTATATAGTTACTGTTGTTCATTGTTGTATAGTTGGAATGATTTTCCGTTCGGTATACTATATATAAAGTGAAACTGCGAAAGCGAGGAACGATTCTCGCGTTGCAGCCTCTCACTTTCCGGTTCCTTTTATTTTTAAGTAATGGAAAATAAAAGCGTATAGTTTTATTTTTTAAAAGGAATCGGTTGTTTTCGACATGGACTATTTGATTCACTTCTGTTTATATAAACGCTTGATTATGGTATACCTATTGAGATTTAAAATAATCAATAGATGCATATAAAACTTTTTGGTCGAATTGTAGGACGAGATAAAACATGTGCTTCTACATAATAGGTATTATCTCGTGTAAGGTGTCACGATGAATTCGAGAGCCTTGGGCGATTCACAAGCAAATGTTAAAATTACGTAATTCAAGTAAAGGTGTTAGTTTGGTAGTAGGTAATAGTATTGGCACGTCGTGTTATGTATTAGATATATATGCTGATATATGTAACAAAGAGTATAGACTGGAAAATTGTTTTGCTGATAAAATGATTGTTTATTATAGAGAAGGATTTTGTAAAGTTTAAATTATATTAAATGTGTTTTTAAATTGTATTTTTGGAAAATTTGATTAAAACAAGTTTAAAGAAATTTTAGATTTTATTAATTTTAGTAACTTGAAGAACAATAATTTAATTAATATTATTTCTAATGAATTTTATTATTTAAGGTGAAGGTGATATTTTAACCTTCATTACTTTTTTTTTTATCTTGTGTGTTTGAGGATTATAAAATTCACTGACTTGTTGATCGGTTCTTTTTATATTTTATCATTAAACAAACCTACCGAAGCTTAAGTTAAATGACTTTTTTTTTCTTTATCATCAAAAATTATTTCGTCATTGCATTACTCAAGTCCCTTGAAATAGTCAAAAATTTCTTCATAATAAATTTCAGATTTGAAAAAAATATTATTCTTTAACAAATTATTTTTCCTATAATTTTAAATAAAAAAATATAAAATTCGAATACTAAATAAAAAAATTTTCTCCTTATCTTTTTTTCAGGCTTCGACAATCGACGGTCGCAGAAAAGGTGCTTGTCTATTCTGTCAGGAATACTTTATGGACCTGTATCTACTTGCAGAATTGAAAACCATCTCACTTAAAGTGACGACGGTGGATATGCAAAAACCACCACCTGATTTTCGTACCAATTTTCAAGCGACACCACCACCAATTCTTATTGATAACGGCGATGCCATACTTGAGAATGAAAAAATTGAGCGACACATTATGAAGAACATACCAGGTGGTCACAATTTATTTGTTCAGGATAAGGATGTTGCCACTCTTGTTGAGAACCTCTTCAGTGTAAGTAATTTTTATTTATTTTTTTTTTTTTTATGAGTTCAATTTGGTAAATTTAGAGGATGGGCAAATTTTTAAATGCATTTTATTTCTGATTTATATTCTTTTATATGTATAAATTTAATTTAAATTTTAATGAAAAGAATTTAAAATTTAATTTAGATCGTTGTTCTATCGCTTGATGATCTTGAATTTTAAATTGTATTAACTTGAAGCTTAAAAAAATCAATAAATACTTTGTGTTGTCTTTTTTGATCTTTAATTAAAATTCTTGGAATTATTGTAAATAATGATTAATAATTTTACCTTAACGTCTCACTGCACATGCATTGATAGAGATAATTAGATCGATACAATTTTTTTGGACTAGAATTAAAAAAAAAATTAGAAAGCTAATTCTTTGTAAATTTAACAATTAAATTTATCACGATGTTTTTAATGATGATTATTTCATTGAAAATACTTATGAATGAAATTAGCAAACGTTTTATACTAAAATTTTTAAAATTGTACAAACCACTTTATTACTTTTTTAGCCAATAAAACTTGGTATTTTCGTTGCAATTTTAAAAATCCACGAAAAAAAAATTATTTAAGATCTAAATTATAATTTAAATCGATTCCATACCATTTTATTCATCAATAGCCACACAACATAAAATACTTACGCAAGTTAAAAAAAAAAATAGAAGTCTATTTTATGACTCATAAAATACATATTATTGCTCTCTCCCAAAACTTATACGAATCAAAAGTATTTCAACAGTAAACAAAACTAATCTTACCATAATATTACTCATAAAATAAACCACATTTTGTCACTCGATTCCACTATCTCTTCCATAAAAAAAAAAAGTAAAATCAAAACTTACAAAATTTTTTTACCTTCTTCCAGAAACTAAAGCTGCTACTGTTGAACGCAAAGGAGAAGGACAGGGATCCAAAATCATCATCACTGATGGCTCATCTACGTAAGATCGACGAACATCTCGGTCGTAAAGGTACACGTTTTTTAACAGGTGATACCATGTGCTGCTTCGACTGTGAATTAATGCCACGGCTTCAGCATATCCGCGTTGCCGGCAAGTATTTCGCTGGTTTTGAAATACCCGAATCTATGGTACATTTATGGCGATACATGCATCATATGTACAGGCTCGATGCCTTCCTTCAAAGTTGCCCAGCTGATCAGGATATTATCAATCATTATAAATTGCAACAGGTGAGATTATAATTTATTAATCTTTTCTTTTTAATCATGCTTGCTCTCTTCTCTAAGCACGTGCTTTGAAAATTTTTTAATTATATCCTAAACACGTGTTGCTTTAAAATTTTATGATATACACGCATAATTACTTTGATTATATTATCAACCACCTACTTTTACGCTTTTGAGCTAAACTAAAATCTTTCACATAAGCTTTGATATAAAGCCTTGAGCTCTAGTAATTGCCAAACGTTTTTAGTAATTATATACCGAGTCTAAATTGCTTTCTTTAATTCATTTAACGGCTAATTATGCTCGTAATACGACCAAACGTAGTTGCGCAACCTTTGGTAGCTACGTTCCACAAGTGATACTGCTGCAGTTTAGTTCAAGCAAATCTAAATACTTTTTTTTATTTTATTTTGCAGAGCATGAAGATGAAGAAACACGAAGAATTGGAGACGCCAACTTTTACCACGAGCATTCCGATTGAGGTAAACGAAGATTAAATCCTCAGATATATCCATCCTCGGCTTACGCCCGCAACCAACGCCCTATATCGCCTCAACAGCAGCAGTAGCAGCAACCGTCGCCAGCCAGTACACGAATCACACGCACACCAAAGAGGTTCGCCGGCTCCCATCCGCGCGAATGAGCTTTCTTTTATTTTAGCTCAAACGCGACGATCGTGCCAAAGCAGTAACAGCAGTAACAGCCAGCACCTCGGTGTTATAGATTCACAAAAATAGTTTGCTTCCGGATGAAATTTTATTGATCCTGCTTTTGTGGCTGTCGGCGATTGACACGAACATTGACTTAACACGCCTGCAATGTACATTATTATGGCGAGGTGATTATTATAAGAGGATGAAACCGAAATCGTGGCTCTGAGTGCGAAAAATAATCGAGAAGAATTATGATAATGATGACGATGATTGGATGATCCTTGTCGTCAGCGTATATAGGCAGAAGAGGGTGATAAAGGGACGCGAGCTATGAGCCACTGGAAAGCACAAGCGTCTGCGAACGCGAACTTTTTCAACTTTTGATAAACCGAAGGGTTAGCTATCGAGCTTATTGTGTCTAAAAGCTTGTGGTTAACTCTTTAACTTTCACGGCTTTGTTAAGGAAATTATGCGACGTATAGTTGCATTCGCCTGGCGCGTCGGGAGCGATTGTACAGCTTCAGATATATTTTTTTGTTTTTTTTTCTTTCTTTTTTTTTTGTATTAGCGAGAGAGATGATAATTGTATTGTATGATGGTATGATGTTTCAAATTCGATGGGACATAAAACGGGTAGAACAATTGATGGTTTGTATATTGACGATGCGCCGATTAATTTTATTATTATTTTTTTTTTTGTATATACGTATGCTGCTGGTCGTACGTATAATGAGCTATGCGAAAATATAATCAGATGCGAGTTAGAGAGTATAGGCATTTTATTCTTCTACGGCGCTACGTGCTTCCGTCCTTAAGCGAGCAAGCTATTTATTTTTAAATTACATAAAAAATTTATATGTTATGATCAGTACTAGAAGCAAACGATTAATGACTAGTAACATCGTTAATTAAGCTCTACGCATCAAGTCGATAATTTTTTTTTTGAACGAATGTAAAATGAAAAAAAAAGGTAATTATTATCGTTATGTTCGCTCGTTGGCCGCTCTCCACCTATGTATCTTACCTTTTGAAGTACAAGTGCCAAATTTTTCTAGCAGTAAGCATCGAGTTAACGCAACGTTGTCATTACCGATCGTTCACTAGTCTTCCCGGAAACGTACAAATTATCAGTGTCGTAAAGTATAAAGAATTTAATTTTACAGAGCAACTAACAAGTGTATGATTATAAATCTGTACTAACGGCGTAAATTATTAGGCAATACCGATTTTTTTTTGTTGCATTTATGAAAAACTCAGGTTCTAATGCTAATTATAAAAATACATCGATCTTACAAGTTCAAGAGTGCTACAAGCTTATTAACATTGTATGTGTTAAAAATTTATAAAATGTACATTATAAGCCAAATACTTTGTTATTCTAAATGTAAAAGCTATCCAAACCATGCATCTCTGCTATTTCTATCCAATTTTAAAAATCAGATAATAATTGTGTATTTTATATGTAAATTGATGCATTTTATACTGGATTTTTATACGAATTTTCCATACAGAATATTAACAATACAACGACCAACGCCTGCCTTAAATATTAGCAAATGTTATCAATCGCGTTTATCGCATTTTTCTGTGCTTTATTCTACTGTGCATTATCTTCTTAGCAAGAAACCAATTGTTTAATAATTTACATCTGAATTTGTATCATAAAAATAAGAAAGACATCGATGCATTGTAATATTCTTTGAGCGTTTATAATATGTCTTATCGTTAGCTTTCGGACGTGTGTATAAAAGCCAAGACAAGGAAGTTGAAAACAAAAAAAAGAAGGCTATCGTTATCGCGACAATTGCAACTTGGGTCTTTGAAACTTGCGTAACTGTTCGACGTATGTATATATTTTTTTGTTTCAACGTCCCTGGCTTGGCTTTAACCCACACAGACAACTTATGTATGTACGCGGAAGTAGAAGAAAAAGATGACAAAGAGTGGAGTTTCTTTTTTCTTTTTTTTTTTTTTCATAATTTCGGCATTTTGAGAAAAGCTCATTGAACGAGTAAAAAAAAAGCGAATCGCTTTTTTTGTATTAATAATAAATAATAATATTAATATTATGATTATTGTATTATTGCATATTTGGTTTATACTCATAGAAATCAATATACCAGTGTTTACAGTAAAAAAGGTGTTATATTATTAAATTTCCTCATTCATACACTCATTACATTATTCATTTTAATAAAATTTAAATATTTAGTGTATCCTGATCACAAAATTATCTTACAGAGAAATTTTTTGGAAATGAAGTCTGCATCCGCGCATAGCGTTAAAGTAAAATAACTTTCTTACGTAATAAAGTTTAAAACGTACTCATAATTTCTATTAAATGGCATCGAGAATACAAGCCAAAATTTAAATGAATATACTTAAACGCTATACGCTCTGGCAACCGGTAACTCGAAATTTCGTATTCGAAATTTTTTATTGTACATTTAGCGAAGTTAATTTAAAAATATTAAAATTAATTTTTTTTTATTGTACATAATACAAAGTCAAAGAATCTATACAAAATTTTATACATATGTAAGCTTCATAAACAACGTAAAAAAAGAACAATAAACAAGAAAACATTAAAACATTCAGTCAATCCGTATGTTCAAACGTCCAAATGTGTATAGCCAATACCTAGTCTGTTTTAAAATAGTAACTCTAAATAGCCTTCAATTCTCTTCTTCTTTTTATATGTTCGTAACTTCTTCTCCATTCATAATATAAGCTAAAGCTTTTGTAAGCTAAAGCCATTTTAACTACCTTACATCAATATATATTTTTTTTTTTCTAAATTCAAACTATTATTAACTACTAGATTTACTTATAAATAGCTAACTGGTCAAGTGTAATATAATCAGTATAGAGAGAGGGTCAATAGCTTTTGGCTCATTCTTGCATTAAAGTTAAATCGTTTGATCTAAACGCGCGTTACTTATATATAAGTTTCGGTTATACCGCAGTAGCGCTCTCTTCTCGATCCGCCCACGAAATCGGCGGCACGAATAGAGAGAAAAAACACGCACACACATGTTGAATTGAGTCTTTATTACAACCCTTTGACCGGCGGTTCATGTCTTTTGATTGTGTAAGGATCTTGTGTTACCTATTGTCATTTAAAATACGAGTGTTATCTTCAAAGAAGAGAGATTTAAGAAAATTTTGATAAATTAGTGTGCTACGATTGTGGTAATGTTAACGAGTGCTTTTCTACACGATTTGGAGTGAACCCACCAGAAAGTTTTTAGGCTCTTTGTTTTGGGCCAAATTCCTCGAGAGAGTTGTTCGATGGGTGCTGTTCGGTAAGTGATTGTTGTTTTAAAAACCTTTTAATTTAACGTTTATATTGTTTTGCATTGTTGATAGGAGTTGTTGTTTTGGAGCTCCACTCTTTAAATTTTGTGATATTGTGTGCGTTGTGTGGTTTGTGTATTAATGTACTGTTTACCCGAGAGGTAATTAGCTACAATTATAAACGGTAATTGCAGTAAATTAAAAATTATTGTTGTTTGGGTTTATAGAAGAATATGTTTTGGTATGAGAGAGAAAAGTCAGGTTAGGTCGTCTTCTACGAATATTTATATATTTAAAGCTCCGATTTTAATCAGCATGTATTGTGTCCTCATTTTTTTTTATTAACTTTTGTCTATTATACACTTATTAAATTTGATTGACTTTTGTTTGTTTGTTTTGCAAAACATTTAAATTCACAAAGGTTAAATTGTTGCAAGGTTAGACAACATAGCACTTTGCTATTATAAAAGTAACAGTGTTTCGATTCTTTTAAATGTTTACGTTTCTTTCTTGTCACACTTATTTATTCTTATTGATTGTATTTAATGAATTCGTGATTTCATTATTACAAAGCTGTTTTATTATTATTGTTATTAAAACTTAATTTTTCAATTGTAATTTGCTCTGAGATGTATTGATTAGATTTAAATATTTTTATACAGTGATTATATACTTATTAGCTTACAGATTGAATTTCATTTATGATTGATAATATCAAATATCAATTTTATCAGATTCATAACATATTAGTTTACAATTTCGAGATTGTAGATGGTTAATAAATATTTACGAGGAATCGTTATTTTCATGATTTTTCAGAATGTAAAAATACATTCATAGATACATGCACTGCGTATTTTAATATTTTTAAAACTTCATATAAGTATATGCTCAACTACCAGCTTATCGCTATTCGAGCCAGCTTCTTGTTATTGGTATCACTCAAATTACTTTGTTTCTAATATCAACATATTAGATTTTATTTATTTTTATTTTTCTACAAAAATTTAAAGTGCTTTTATATTGTTTATAATTTAATGTAATTTTAATAATTAGAGTTTTAATAATACCTTGTTAAGTAAAATAAAAAAATTTGTAAATTAAATAAAATAAAAATAGTATAATATTTATTTGATCTTGATTGAACACAACATACGTTACAGTTCTAGGCAATATCAACTCGTGTTTTTAGATTAAAAAACAAAAATAATCAAAATACATCGATAAATATATCCTTGTCATAAAAAAAATGACTTATCTTATTTTCTAATCCCTAATCCAGTATTCAAAATCATCAATATCGTTACCTAGACATAAAATAATTTTTTTTTTTCATTTCTCGCTTATACATATCACATAAAATCGTACGATTATATTATGTGCATCCTCAAGCAACACACGACAGTCTCCACTTTGTTTCTCGACACAAATATCTTTACTTCACGCAAGAGACGCCAATTTCATATCTCTCTTGGAATTTCCGCATATTCCATCTTCGCCATCCACCCTCCCAGAATCTCTTGCTATATAATATACATTCCTATCCCCCCTTCCACTTATTCTCCTCGACTTAGTCTTCTATACAATTTTGACCTGATGCCTATACCAAACGAAAGCAACTATTTGAATATTAAGGGCAACAGGATTATTTATTTCTCTGCTATGTACAGTTAAAGGGTATACAAATTGCTTGAGTTCACGAGAATACGAGGAGACTGCTCGTTTGTAAAATGCCTTAGCTTGTTCGAAAAATGGGGAGTAGTACATAGAGTTTAATGGAGATGAATGTTCTTATGGTCTATGTTGCTTGAGATAATTTTATTAATTTCTTTGCTACCAGTAATAAATGTAAATGATGCGCGGTTAAAATTTATAATTTTGCCAGTCTTGATGTTTTAATCTCTTAAATTAAGTATGTAAATAAAAAAATATTATTTATATTAAATTTAAGAAATTATTACGTATAAAATTAATTGAAAAAATAATAATAATTGTATGCAGATACTAAAGCTCAAACATAAGCAATCAAATTGTTTTTATTTTTTAGAGATTTGTAAAATTGAATTTTGCTTCCTCTAAAAATAAATCAGAGTAGCTTGAATTACTCGTTACGTGCTTAAGTTGACGTTTGAGCGTCGTTAAGTCTCTTTCTTACCCATGCATCAAACGAGCATCAAACGAGAGCAGTTTATACTTATGATTATGCTTTCTCGCGTGATAAAAACAGTAAAAATATTAAAAGGAAAAGTCCTCTCGTTAGACTCGTTGCTTGTTCATTAACTTGTCGCCATAATGCTTTGTTTATTTTTTCTTTTTTTCATCTTTGTTGGTATGTAAAGCTAAGAAAATCGTATGTTTAAAAGTTACTTAGGGTACTCTACATAACTATAGCTTCAAAGTCATCTAATTTTATAAATATTTATTTAAAATTATAATTATTTAAAATAAACACGTGCCATATACGAACGAAATCGATGTAACTCACCAAACTTATGTAACAAAAACCGAAGAGACAAAAAAAAAAAAAAGAAAGCTGCACTTGGCTTGCACATCAAAGCAATCCAATGAGTTAATAGTTATGCATTCACAGAAGAAGAAAAATAAGAAAGAAAGAACAAAGAGTTTGATGACAGGAAGGTAGATGTATAAAAGGGATAGAAAAAAGTAATGCAAGAACAGTTTGTGACAGGTGTCTTTGCCCTTGTCTGAATTTTATTTGCTAAAAGCTGTGTTGCTTCTTTATCTTGACTTTTTGCGATTGGTTTTTTATTTTTACAGCTTATAAGTGGGTCAGCTTGCACAAGAAAAAAAAATTCTATGATTTGTATTGAAATTTTCTGACTTGTTTTTTTTATTATTATTTCGTGCTTCTTTTATTGTTTTACCAATTATATGTATTTCTTGATTTTTCAATTAATTAAAAATTTAAAAATTTTAACACTTTGCTCGTATGGATTTGTTTAAATTAGTAGTATTGTCTTTTAAAGCTTGAGTTAATAAAAATAAAAAAAAAAAAATTCTATCTGGTATAATAATCTTTAGGTAGCCAATTTTGGCTAAAAAAGAAATGATGGGGTCCCAGGATGGGTGAGCGTCATTGCTCTAAAATTGCCAGGATGCAGCTGTTCCACGAGTTGAAGCAGCAATTTCCCACATTACCCGATCACGTTATTTCTCAGTGTATCGATAAGGTGCGCAATCATTAGGATGTTTCTCTCTTTTCTTTGCATCCTGCAAAAACACTTTTGAATATTATGGAGCTTTTGTAAATATCCTTGTTATCGAATTCATTTTTGCATGTAGCCTATATTAATCTTATTTTTCGATCTTAATACAATTATTTTTTCTCCTTGCAATAACAAACATAATTATTAAAATGAAAATTCAAGTAACCTATACGTGATTTACTTACAGAACAAGGCCAACGAGGAGCAATGCCAACAGAATCTCCAGCAAGATAGCGCAACCAGACGATCCAGAGCTTTTTTTCAAAGTCTCGCTAATCGAGACGATAATTTTTCAATCACTGATTGTACAAGATCGATACCGGTAATGGAGGATACGGCAGAGTCACTGCCGAGCACATCTACAATGTCACAGTCGTACACCGACGATGGTAAGATATTTCATATTATTTTTTTGCGTTATTATCGTATGAACTCTTTCAATATACGTATAAATAAAACACGGAATAAAATAAAAATATGACGAATAAATGGTATCTGAATTATCTTTGAAACTTCGGATATACACATAATATAGACACTCCACAAGACTCGGCTTTTGAAGATGATACAGATGTAGCACAACGACGATCTACCAGTTCGGTCAACTTGACATTAAAACTACCCTCTACTACTACAACTACTATTACTACTACTCCTACTCAGTCAGATGAATCTGTGAAGATAATAAGCTCGAGTAACGATAATAATAATTCGACATACAGTCGATTAAGCACAGCTCCAGAACTTGGTAGTTACAAAAGTTGGCTGCAGATCAATCTTAGTCGTGGTGGAAAAAATGTTGTTAGATCGGCGGGTAGTTATGCCGCCGGTACGATTTTTAAGAAATATTATAAATATGTTGTTTTCATTATTTATGTTTTTTTTTGTTGTTGTGTGGGTGTGTATCGAGTTTTGTTGTGTTTTATAACGAAGGATTTGTGATTGAAAGTTAAAATATTAAAATGAATGATGTATAACTCTTTATTGTATTATAATAATTAAATTCGATTTTGAAGTGGGTTGTTTTTGAGACTAACAATATTTTGCAGGACGAGTTGTAATTTTACGTATATTATTAAATTTAAAAAAATAATAAATAGTGCATGACTTTTTTTGTAGAAAATAATAATATTATTTATTATTTTATTATAGACACACATATGTCGGATAACCAATCAAGTCAACCGATACCAATACCAACACAACCAGGATTCGACGACTCATTCTTGCAATATCACACACAACGATCATCAAGACTGAAACCAGAAGAATGGATAAAAGAAAAACATTCCTTATTTCCACCTTCTGCTACGATAGTATACATATCATCCGAACCAGCATTATCAACTCGATTTGAGCAATTTAGAATACCAGATCAACCTCCAGAGGTCAAATCATTGCCTATGGGTATAAGTGATTTACGAGCAACACAGTTATTGGCTGAAAGTGGCTTGTACAGGAGAAGGGCACTAAATACGGAAAATAGTTATTGCTCTTCTTTACCAAGTCGATTTATTAACGAGCCGAATATCGCGACAAATTTGTTATTTCGAAAGTATTGGTCGGCAGAGGCGGAAGAGCCTGCATCGGAGGAAACACAAGTTGAGCCGGAATTTGAAGAATTTGAGCCACCTGTAATTTTTGATGATGATAATGTTCTTCGACCTCAACGACCGGTATCGCTCGAGTTGGATGGCTCGGGACGTCGTCGTATATCAGAACCTCAAGAATTTTTATTACCAAGTGAACCTAGTACTAGTGAAGAACAGCGAACTTTTAATATCGATACTAGTGATCCTGGAAATACGACTGGTAGCCATCGGGCATCTATTAGTCCAAGCTCGGGTGCGATACCTAGAACACCGTCACGTCTCAGAGAGTATTCGCGTTCGCAAAGTCGTAAAACACCTGAAAAAAGTACTCAATTGACGAGAACTTGGCCAAGTGATTTGCCTGTACTTTTGGATACATCGAAAATGAAAAGAGATTACGAAGTTCCTGGACCGAGTAGTGCTTTACAGCCTGGTGAAACTAGTAGTGCTTATTTACCGCCTCTTGAATTAAATTTACCGGAATCAGACTTTGATATGCAACAAGAGTTGCCAATTTATCCGGAAATTCCTGAATTAATTAAGAGTAATATTGAAGAACATAATCAAGTGCCTGAAGGATTTGGAGATGAAGATGTGGAGATGGAAGAAGAGTTGACAGAAGCGGACCAAAAACTGTTATTGGAAGGTGAGAAATAAAATATATTTTAATAAATTTATTTTCGATGCATGAGATTAAACATAGTCACGTAATACTTGTATTCGTGTAATATTTTGTGGTTCGACGCGTTTGTCGTGTTCTTCTTGCTTGTATCTATCTAAAGTCACATGCGTGCCACCCACGATTTTCGGATAAGATATTTACGCATTCCCACAACCCACGCATCAGTCTATAGATAGAGCGCGTCTGCAAACCGGCACGAAACTTTCTTCGTTTTCCTGTCGTTGTTGTATGTATACACCTGCAAATAGTTTTATGTATAAGCGAGCTTTATTTTACTGTCATTATTTTGACCTTAGCTTTGAGTTTAAATTATCGTATAAAAATTAAAAAAAAAAAGTTTTATTATCTTATGATAAATCTTATGAATTACAATATTTACTTGTATTACAGTGGAAGAAGAATTTCGAGATGAAGTAAGACTACAGCTTCTAGATAAAAATCGTTTGGAGAGACGACTAAATACGTTGAGGATAGAAGAAGCCGATTTGGAAAAGATTGTAATGGAAGCTGGTAAAGCTCTCAAAGAACTAGATAAAGAGGTAATATTTAAAATTTATGAAATGTTTTGTAGCATTATAATTCACCTTTTTTGTTTGTAACCAGAATCCTGTTGAAGTTCAATTAAAAAGCGAAATTTGGCAATTGCGAGCGGCTTGCGACAGCCTTATTGCCGAGATTGACCAACTTACAAATGGCGAAGGTAATACAAAATTCATACGGTTCTATATTTTTATATTTTTCAATTAAACAAAAATTTACAGCAAGACATATTTTTTATAATAAATAATCAAATTGGACAATTAAATTGCAGTTCCTTTGGGAGAAACAAGCCCAGAGTCGCTAGCGAGTCTTCAAACGGAAAGCGGTAGCGAAGCTCAATCACAATCGCAAGCTACTGCGACGATGACCGAAGCGAGTAGTTCAGAGAGTGAAAGAGAACCTGAGGGTCCACAGTGGAAGTGTAAAAAGTGTACATTTTTGAACCACCCACTATCGTTCGAGTGCGGTATGTGCGAATTTCGCAGAGACAATGAAACCGAAAGCGAAGAGGCTAGTGGTATTAGCGAAGAGCAACGAACTCCCGTCGAATCGTCGAGGGCTGAAGGTACGAGTAAACTAGCCAGGCGTATGTAGTTTTGCCGTTGTGTGCCAAATTTCTCCTCGCTTCGGGAGTGACGAGATAAACGAGCCGCGAGCCGTTTAGCCTGTCTGGCTTATTCCCGTTATATACGTTATTATATGCATGTGCCGACAAATGTGTGCTTTAATGCGAACTGCAATGAATGTAAATAATATATACGATTTGTAATACTTGATTTGCTATCCCAGTGAATCTTGTACTTCCGTCTTTCTGTGATACAATCTAACTTGATTGCATACATTTTTTGTAACATTTTTATACAATACATGTGAATTTTTGAGCGACGATTACGTTGTGCGCTTTTACACTTTTTTAAATTAATAAAAAAAAAAATCAACGTATTTGCTATGGAATGTGTAACTTTAATATTTTAGAAAAATTTTGCATAATGGAATCAAATAATAAAATCAAGTTTTTTTATCTAATTGCTTATTTTATTTGTACAATTTTACTGTTAATTAACTGCAGTTTGACAAATTAACAATTTGAAAATGTTTGTGTAATGTTTGAGTTGAATAATACCCAATGCTTTCAAAACACTAACAAGTTATTTTTATTTATATTTATTTTTTACACAGGCAAAACACCAGATATTCGCATACGAGTTATACATAATTTTTCACCACAACGTAAGTTTAGCAACTCAAGATTCATCGAATAAGACTGCTATCAATAAACGTTCCTAATAAAAAGACTTACATTTTTTACAATTCTCATTTTATACTTATTTCCTAAAGACAGTATATAATTTGAACAATATAGTGTTAACTAAATTTTATTAAATCAAAATTGTAAATATGTAATTAAATTAACATGATATTAGACAATTTTTTACACAAATATATTGTCATTATTTTCTATCATAACAATTAAATAGTTAGACTATAATTAACTAAAATACGACATGTAAAAATAATCTGGATTTAAAAAAAAAGAATATACTTGATAGTTTAGTTAAAATAATATATAAGGTGTTTTTATTTCAACTGTTTCTCTTTTATTTTTTCTGGGACATCATTCTTAATAATAACAATATTATTTCTTGAGATTGGTATCAAGTACGCATGTCTACACAATACTGTAGAAATATTCTACATTCAAGATTTGGACGCTCAGAAAATACCCTAATTGAAAAATATCATAATTTGATAAATTTCAATGAGAACAGTTCCAAGGAAAATAAGAAAAGAAAATAATAATGTAGAGTTGAGAGAAATATTACCAATGTTTAGCTTTATGAGAAAATGACTTAAGTATAAGTTAAGACTCACATGTACAAAAATAATGATTTTAAGATTTCCTTAAATAGCAGTACCACGTTCAAGATTAAGTTTGGTCTCTCGTGTATGCTCTCCATAGAATCTTTCCAGTTTTCTATTGAATTTAGCATTTCTTTCGTTGATATAATCAATGTCAGCGTCATCATTGTGCATTCGTCTTCTAGAGTATTTCTCACGTTTAGCCACCCTAAAAAAATTTTTATAAGTTTCACTAGAATAATATAAAATTAAATTAAAATTTATTTTAATCAATACATACTGTTTTTCTAAATCAGTAACCATTTTGTCTATAGCCTCTTTTTTATCTTTATGTAAACCATGCAAAATTGTGTTTCTATCTCCATAAAATGCTGGTCCCAATGTTTTTTTAGCTTCTTCATAAGCTTCCATATTTGGCTTTATATTTCTAACAAGTGTCTTGTATTGTCGCAGTGTAGACTGTTCATAATCAGCAAAACCATCATTTGGCGGCAGTTTATTCTTCTTTTTCTTTGTTAACCTTTCTGCTTCAATTGCATCGATATGCAACAGTTTTACTCTATCATAATCAAGACCCTATAAAATGCAAACAAATCAGTAACAATTCATTTGAATAAAATATTAAATTAAAACAATAATTAATTTATTATAATCTTACTTTTTCTTCAGCTTCTTGTCTAGCTTTTTCATCATTTAAAATCCACTCTGCACGACGTTTTCGAGCTTCCCAATTTTTAGGAAGCTTATTCTTTTTGTCTTCCTCAACAACTTCTTTATGGTTTTGTTGCCGAGCTTCCATCTATTATTAAAATTATTGTAAAATAAATAATATTTCAAAGAAAATAAATTAATCTTTTAATTTATACAACTATATTTATTTTAAAAGTGAGGTTATGAGTTGTATTTAACATACCCGTTTGAGATGCAAATCTTTTAGACGCTTCATGCGTTCAGCCTGCTTTTCAGCAAACGTTTTAGTACTTGATTCAGCTTCGTCACTCATTTTTTAATTGTTTGAATATATTTTTATTTATAAAATATTGCACTACAACAACAAACAGTTTATATAGAACACAAAAAGGAGTAACGCTTAACGTTACAATTTGATGTCGTCTGTTTACATTACATTACACATCAATGACGCCAAAATGTGTGGGAGTGTAAAGTGGCGTTGATTTTACCAACAGTTGGCCTTATTTTTATTTAAAATTTTTTTTTTTTTTTTTAATTTTTCATGACCAATAGATGTAAGTATTTAAATACTTAAAAATGAAAAACAAAATACAAAAATTATTATAAAAATAAAATTATTCTTAGTTTGTTTTATTTAAATGTTTATTTAATATACAATATTAAAATATAGTCCTAATAAAATAGAATTGATAACAAGATAACTTTAATTACCGATTCGTTATGTAATTTAATAAATGAGTTGATATTTTACTTTGTAATGGTAAAACATTTGCACTGGATGAAGGCCAAGTTATTGTATAAGAACTTAAAAATATCAAAAGTATAAAAATAAATCATTTCTAGTAACAGAAAAGTTATTTTTATGATAGAATTAAAAAAGTCTTCAAAATGTTTTTTCTTATATCTTAAAATAAGAATGAAAAAACAAGCTTTGTACATAAACACATTTTTATTGCATTATGTAAATAATACATTTTATTTCAAAGTTTATTTATATTTAATATTAAATTAATACAGAAAATTTCTGAAATCAATAAATCGTTATTGTACAGTGAAAGATTTATTTTACATAAGGTATATTAGTTTCACAAGATTAAAAATATAGAATTTTTTAGTTATGAATTATTTGACAAATAGTAAAAATTATCATTTATACTTTCATTTTCTTTGGACTTCAAATAATCTATTTCTAAAGATATATACTATTGCAGCACCATTAAGTATAATATATTTATGAATGTAAGATGATAAAATTATATTATTGGGTAAAATCTCTTTTATTAAAAAAAAAATCCTAATTAAAATATTTATACTAAAATAGTTTTTAAAAATAAATTGAAAATATATAAACAAAATGTATAAAACTTAAGACTTAAATCACCATTTAAAAAAGATTTCAAGTATATTGAGTTACAATTGAGTTACAATAATCAACAAATAGAATACAAGTTTACATATCTGCACTTTAAAACATCAAAGCAAGTAATTTGCAAGAATTACTTAGCACCATTCAAATAAAAAAGAATTTGAAAATATTTCTTTCTTTTTTTTTTGGTCCAATTATTGTACTTTTGCAGTAGCTAACATTAAATTACGCATATACAGATATTATTTATTCGCTTCTACCAGTCAGTAACACATCGTCTTCTGGACGAGGAAGTCTTCTGTATCTCTCCTGTGACACTAAGTACACAACCAAAGCTCCAAAAACGACAAAGCAAAGCCCAATCACGTTAACCAGTACACCTTCAGCCGGTAATTCTGCATAAGATCTAAAACAATTCAATAAATAATTATATTATTTTTCTTATCTTTCATTGTATTATCAATCTTTAGAATTGTTTCAAAATTAAATTGAGATCTAATTGTAAATAAAAGCCTAATCTCAACATCTTAAAAATTAAAAATTATCGAATTGCTGAGATTAAAAGCTTCGAATAATCAAGATTACGCAATACATATCAACGTACGGTTTGATAGCCCAGATTGCTTTCTCGGTAAGACCCATAAGGCAGGAGGCAATAGCGCCAATGAAAGCTGCTGTTCCAAAATAGACATGTATCGGCAAATAAGCAGCGCGTAAAGGTGCTTGGATCATTGGGTAAAGGAAAGATACAAAGCCAGAAATCCACTGTAATAAAGATAAAAATGCATACAAAGATTAATTAAACTTTGTTGTTGAGAATTGAATGAAAATTTTTTTTGACATCTTAATAAAGCTTGTATAAGTACCTGAACGACGAATAAAATGACCGTGGCAAG